>PVJI01004673.1:21565-94596 GCA_004026765.1 Micronycteris hirsuta | reverse complement strand
AAAAACCAATTCAAAAGAACCTTTGCACTCCTATGTTCATAGCAGCACAATTCACAATAGCCAAGTGCTGTAAACAACCTAAGTGCCCATCTACAAATGAATGGATCAAGAAACTATGGTACATCTACACAACGGAATTCTATGCAGCAGAAAGGAAGAAGGAGCTTATACCCTTTGCAACAGCATGGATGGAACTGGAGAGCATTATACTAAGTGAAGTAAGCCAGGCAGTGAGGGACAGATACCATATGATCTCACCTTTGACTGGATCATAATCAACAAAAACAGAAAGCAAGCAGAACAAAACCAGAGACATTGAAATTAAGAACAGTCTAACAATAGCTAGGGGGGAGGTGGGAGGGGACAAAGGGAAGAAGGGTTTTGAGGAATCACTCTGGAGGCACGTGGACAGAACCAAGGGGGAGGAGGGAGGCTGGGGGGGAGGTGGGACGGGAGGGGAAGGGAGGGGGGAGGAGAGAGGATGCAAATAACTGTAATTAAACAAAAAAAATTAATAAAAAAAATATATAAAGGTAAAACCTAATCCTTATTCTCCAAATAAAGAGAACATCAAACTTCAAACCAAAATATACAAAGAGAATTTTCATATTGATTCCAACTTAATTATTTTTAGTGAAAATATTAATCAGAAAAGTTGTCATCTAAGATCCCTGCCCTCTCTGGGAAAGTCAAGTAAGAACAACACAATAAACCACCTTGGATTTTAGTACAAATTTTAAAATCATATTTTTCAACTTTGGGAGAGGTGTGTGAGTTCAGTTTTCCCTCTGGCCTTCACTCAGGCACTTGTCCTTCTCTTGCACTGTCACATCTCTTAACAAATTCCCTGCGATAGAGCAGGAGAATCCGCATGAGGGCGCCAGACAGGGCAGCGTGGGCCCAGCAAGCCTGCGTAAGAGCAGCCTCACCGAAGACCCCCAGGCAGTTGCATCTCCAAAGAGCAGCAAGGCTGCAAGTCTTCACAGTTTCTCTCTGGGCTCTGTACTTTTCCTCTCTCTGCCAATGGCCTCTCTCGGCCATGATTCTCCCCACTGTCACAGGGCAGGTCTCTAGCCCCCCACTCTGATACCAGTTGTACCCACTCATTCACACGCCCCAGACTCTCCAGAGCCTGGCGTCCTCTTTGTCTTAATTGTCCCCATTCTGCCTTTATCTAAGTGTGAAGGATCATGAGGCCCAGATGGGATGCTCCAGCAATTTCTGAGGAGGAGCCCTGCTGTCCGTGGAGAAGGGGCCTGGGACCAAGCACAGGGCGCTTTCCCAAGGCCCAGGCCCCCCCAGTCTCAGGCAGTGAAGGTGGTGGCAAAGCCCTTGGCCACTGTACTCAGTGCATCCTGCGCTGCGGGTTCGTCCACTCCTCTGTTTCACCGTCACCTCCTGGACTTTAACCTCTCCCTTCTCTCTGCCTCAGAGACTTCTGTTGCATAACTTATGTTTTTCAGAATGTCCAGTGCTATTTTAATAAATATTTAATTCTGTTTTCATACTGTATAAAGTACTTGTTCTGATAGTGGGGTAAGACTCCTAATGCCTCTTATTTCTGTCTGAAAATGAAGTTTATGACAAAGAAGTATGTTGATAGAGTATAATATCTTTATTAGCAGAAGTAATTAGTAAACTGACTCAGTTGTCATTAAGGAATATTTTAATTTGTTTTTTCACAAAATGGTGATGGGTGAATAGCAAGTATCAGTAAAGGGAAATAAATATTAAAAAATTTGACTTCCGCCAAGATGGCGGCGTAGGTGGACACACTGCACCGTCGCTCACAACCAGAGAGTTTAAACAACGAACTCAATAGCGAAAAATAAACAACCAGAACAGACAGAATCGAACTGAAGGGAAGTCCGACTCCCAGGAAGTTGGGGAGGACGTACATCCAGGCCGGTAAGCAGGGCAGAACCAAGCAGAGGAGTGGAGTGAGAGGCAGTTTGCCTGGAGGAACTCACCCTGGGAGCGCCTAAACAAAACACGACCCCGAGCAACGGGTGAACCTCGCAGGCCGGCGGCATAACCGGAGAGGCCAGTGGGAACCAGCAGGGCCAAGACTGGTGGAAAAGGCAGTGGGAAACTGGGGAGCACAGGGTGATAGAGAGCGGCGGTGAATGGCAGACGCCATTGCTCCCTCCCAGGCCCCGCCCCCAGAGGAAACGTCACAAAAAAGCGACCCAGGTTACCAGGCACCGACAAACACCTAAGACTCCGACAGGTGCTCCAAGATAAAAAAGGATGAAAATGGCCAAAATGAAAGATCAGAACAAATTACAACTAATGGACGAAGAGATAGCCAAATTAACAGATGCCCAGTTTAAAACACTGGTAATCAGGATGCTCACAAAACTGGAAGAAATAGTTGAACAAATGAACAATACGATAAAGATAATGGAGGAAGATTTACAGGGAACCAATAGGGAAAAAAAGGAAACTGGGACTCAAACCAATGGGGTGGACCAGAAGGAAGAAACAAGAATTCAAAAAAATGAGGAGGGACTCAGGAACATCAGAGACATTTGTAAACGACCCAACATCCGGATCATAGGGCTGCCAGAAGGACAAGAGGAACACCAAGAAATTGAACGTATTTTTGAACAGATAATGAACGAGAACTTCCCAAATCTGGCAAAGGAAATAGGCTTCCCGGAAATCCAAGAAGCTCAGAGAACCCCAAAGAAGCGGGACCCAAAGAGGAACACACCAAGGCACATCATAAGAACATTACCCAAGGTCAAGAATAAGGAAAGAATCTTACAAGCAGCAAGAGAAAAGGAGACAGTTACCTACAAAGGAATTCCTATAAGACTGTCAGCGGATTTCTCTAAGGAGACCTTCCAAGCAAGAAGGGGCTGGAGAGAAATACTTCAAATCATGAAAAGCAAGGACCTACAACCAAGAATAATCTATCTAGCAAAACTGTCATTTAGAATGGAAGGGCAGATAAAGTGCTCCTCAGATAAGGTCAAGTTCAAGGAGTACATCATCACGCAGCCTTTACTATATGAAATGTTAAGGGGTTTTATATAAGGACTCATGAGAGAAGGCACCAAGGCCAGATCAGCTACCGGGGGACTCAGATCAGCCACAGCCAAGACACTTGTGAGGTAAGCAAGCAAAATACAACCAGAGAAACAAATGATAACCAGAGACATTGAAATTTAGAACAATCTGGCAGTAACCAGAGGGGAGGGGGAAGAGGATAATGGGGACAAGGGTATTCAGGAACTGCTATAAAGGACACATGGATAAAACCAAGGGGGAGGGTGGAAGCAAGGGAGGGAGGTGGGTTTGCCTGGGGTTGGGGTTGGGGGTAAATGCAGACAAGTGTAAGTGAACAACAATAAAATAATTAAAAAAAATATATATATATTTAAAAATTTTACTTATAATTCTACCATTCCAGATAATTACTGTTTTTATTTTACCATGTTCTCTCCTGGGTCTAGGCTCTGTACTTAGAAAGCTGCTGGGTAGAGGAGTTCCTGTGAAGAGTTGTATTCCATTTGACGGCTGTACCTGGTGCGAGCTCTTAGTAGCACCCGCATTTTGACTTGCTGCATTAACCAGCTTTAGTCAAGTATCTCTCTCAGAACTATGGCTGACCATTATAGTGTTGAGATTTTTTGATGGGTGTGTTGGGGGGTGGGCAGGGGGAGCTATGACTTGACTACCAGCACATGGGAGGATAGCTGCATGACACTAGATTTTCATTGTATGTAGTGAGTTTGGGGGTATTAATAGGCCTTTACACAAAAGAGCTAAATGATTCCTTATCTGCACATACTGTGTTCTGTTGACATCATGGAAAGTTCTCAGCTCAAGATAGACAGTGGACCAGCCTGAGGTAATAATCTACCTTATCCTCCAAAAGGGACAGCAGCACACATTCCCAGACTCAGGGGAGAGAGCAGCAACTCCCTCTGGACTCTCCCTCTTCCTAGCTTTCTTTCTGAAATTGCAGATTTCTTATCTCGGTGTTTATAAAACTTGCCTGATTACAAAAATTGTCTGAAATACTGATGAAAAACATAATTTCCTGGACTTTTTCCAGACCTATTGAATTAGAATTCTGAGGGACGGCTTGGTTTCAGCAGACACCCTCGTAATTTTTACCATCTACGCAGATTTGGCAAACAGTAGTTTATCTGAAGCCAATTTATAGCTGCTGGCTCACACATTTGCTTAGCCCACTTTTGAAGAGCGGAGGCCAGCAATTCCATCCTCGGGAGACCAACAGCTGTGCTGGTCCTCTATGCTTCTCTCAACCCAAGTGCGGCACTGGCTGTGGCTCAGTGAAAGTAGCACAGGGCAGGGGAGCAGACACGGGTGGGAAGACCCCCCACTCCTGCCCCCCCAGCCCAAGCCATCATACAGAAGACAACCACAGCCTTCAGTTTGCCTCTGCGAAGGGGGAGAAATACAGAGATGGGACTATTTTATCTGTGTCACTTGCAGCTTTGGAATTCTGTTCCTCACAGAAACTATGTCCATCAGAGTGTGTGTAGGTGTGTATGTGTATGTGCGTTTAGAATTTTTCCTTATTTTTTATGTGGTTATTGGGTTATTTTTCATTCAGTTTATGCTCCGAAAAAGTGCTCCCTGATTAATCCCTGTGCTTTTAATTTGAAAGACAAGCAGAGTTTGTGCAACTCTCGGTCATTGCCCAGACCTGGAGTAGTATTCCCTGAAGTAAGCAGTCCCAGAGTTGGGAAATAATGGGCCTTATTTTGGGTTAACACTCACTTCCTGGATCCCCTCCCCTCAGGGCTGTCCTCCTGCAGCCCGAATTCTCTACTCCTCTGCCCTGCCCCCCTTCCAAAGCAGTGCCGCGTGCTCCAAAATCATCTTGCCCTCTCTTTTAAGTAGTTTTCTTGTGTCAGAGATAAAAAAGAATAACAACAATAAATCATAACCCAGTAACTCTTATCTTCTAGATTTGGTGACTGCAGCCAGCTGGCAGAAAGAAGGGAGTGGATGAAATAAACTCATACCGCCTCCTCCACAGTGGCTGGCTGTTTGAAGACTTACTGCATTAACAAACTATCCCAAGGACATTTACATTTTAAGACAGTGCTCGTTAAGCTAAAGGAATAGTCTCTAATATGGGATACCAGGCAGTTTTAAAGGAGAGTGAGGGGGAATTTGGGGCAGAGGAACCTTTAAATCACACCCCCAGGGCCGTAGTTCACTCTGCTACCTGAGGTTAGCTGTTGATCTTAGAAACGTGCTGATAGGGTGTTCAGCCAAGAAGGCCAGGGAAATATGCTTGAGTCTGGATAAAGGGCAAGTCCCGGCCTTTCTCTCCACCCTCCTCATCTCCTTGACCTCCTGCAGGGTGTTATGTGAGTGCGCTCCCTGCAGAGTGGGTTGTCAGGGGAGCAAATGGATCCTGTGTCAGCGAGGGCCCACCCCAGCAGAGTCAGGAGCTGCACACACCCACAGTCAGGGTCTTCACATTTTCGTTCTCATGGCTGTTGACTTGTGGACTAAGTGGGTGTCAGTTATAGCCCTTTCACGTAGACAGAATCAAGAACCTTTGGCACAAGCTCTTATCACTGTGTAAAGGTGAAGAATTGATTGGAAGAAAATGTGGCACTTTATTCTGCCTCGTGTCAGTTGAAAGTTTAGTCTGTGTCAGTGAAATAATATGCAAATCCAAATCCAGGTAGGCTTTTTTTTCCCCCTTCATTAGAGGATTCTGCATTAGGAAATAAAAATCTTTTACAGAGTAAATGCAAATGAATAACAGAGCAAGCATGTCGTTCCCCTCACCCCGAAGCCTAGATACAAACTGTAGTCACTCACCAAGCTGTGTGGTGACACGGTCTGCTTCCTGCTAGTCCTTGGGTCCTTAGGTATTGTGACTGCTTGGTGATGGGACAGACCTACAGAAACAAGGCTGGACGTGGTTGTCTTGCATTTTATTTTCCACCCCTTCCCCACACATTTATACTTCCCTTATTAAATAAAAAGCTGAAATGTTGGCAACAAATGTGACGGGCCTGATTTCCCTCCTCTATGAGGTGAGTTGGATGATATTGAAGAACCCCTTTGGCTCAAGATCAATGATTTAAACATCCAAAAGACTTGTTTTCCTGAGGGCCTCTGATTGAATGTAGTGCTTTGAGTGACTCCTTTGTGTTAGAGTGTTTGAAATTACTTATTCTTCAACTGAATTGGAAGAAGCAAGTATAGATATGTTATTATGGAATAGTGAAAAGTTTATCAGTAATAACTGATGCTTTCTGGGTGTTAGGCTCTGTTCTGAGTGTTTTATGTGTATATTGTTTCTAGTTCTTACAGCAGCCTCATGAATGGTTGCCCTGTCTGTGGCTGTCCTGAGATGGGAAAACTGAACCAAAGGGGTTTCGGGCGACTTCCCTGAGGTTCTCACTGGCTAGCCATGCTGGCGGGCTGTGGACCTCGGGCAGCATTACTCCCCAGTCCTCATGCTCAGTTACAGGGCCATACCGCCTTCCCAGCAAACACATGCCTGGAAGAATGGTCTGCAACATGGCAGGACAGGTCTCCTCTAGGATTATGGGAAGGGAGCCAAAGAGAACTTTTGCTTTTTCTATATCACTTGAATTTCTATTTATAACGATAATGTGTTCATGAATTACTTAATGCAGTTGAAACTATCTAATTTAAAATTGTCAAAGTTCTAAGTCAAGTTATTAATTTCCATAAATTCACTGCTACTTTAAAATTTTTCTTCCATTAGAATCTTAAAGCTAGTGGGGAACCTAGGGATCATTTAACAAGATCCCCTTGTTGTTCAGATGAGGAAACTGTGACTGAGTGAGTTCTTACAGAGCTAGTTTGTGACAGAGCAGGTCTGCTGATGCCCAATTTTGTGTACTTTCTACTGCATGTTTTAAGACATACCTTATTTGGAGTAAAACGTACAGATCTTAAGTGAACAGTTTGAGAGTTTCAACAAATGACTGTACATGTGTAACTGATTTCAAGGCCAAGATGCAGATCATTTCCATGACCCCTGAACATTCTAGGCATCTTTTTGAACACGTTGCTTTTGTTCATTTGTATGTATTAGTAAGAATTCAAGTGTTTACATTTCATATGTACCCACACATTTTACAGTTCTCAGGTAAGACACGCGTTAGGGTGTGGATACTTCCTTCAAGATACATATAGGGTTTTCACAAAGTCCCACGCTCTTTTTATCTTTTACAAACCAGCTCCTAGTTGCTGGAATTGCTCGTTGGTATTCCTTGTTTATAATCATTCACTCAAGTTGGTCTTTAGCCTGACATAATTATCATTACATACAAAATTATTCTTCAATTCTTTGATGCCCAAGCTCCCCGGCACATTTATAGTCAAAGTCCAAGTCTTGTTTTTCCTTTAACCAAGTAGTTTCTACATTTAAATATTGGAACCTCTGTAAAAATAAGACATATTTACTAAAACCAGTGCATCTGAGCATGAACAACTTAAGTCTGCTGTGCGTTGTGTTAACTGGAAAAGCATTCCAGCTAAGTTGGTGGTGAATCAACACAGCAATAGTCTGTCAGTTTGGTTCCTTGCACATCCTTCTCCTTCCCCACTTGGTTTGCTTCTTGGGCTTGGCGAAGGGTGTGTATGTGTGAGTGTCTGTCTGAGAACTGTTGTCCAGCAGTGGTACCAATGTGCTGACAAACATTTTTTAAACCGACTCCATATTTACAAGTATGGAGAATATTATCTGGTATGAGTGAATCTTAATGCATATAATTTTCACATCTAAAACATTATGGTCCCCTTTCTAGATCTTGTTATATTCAGAATTATCCTAAAACCCCTAGGAAGTATTCCCAAAAGGAAATAAAGTAATTTTTATAGATATGTTCATAGCAGTGATACTGTACTTGTGAAAATTGGAAATGACAGAAATGTTCAATAATAGAAGAATGATTATGTGGTAGAGAACTACATGGTTACTAGAAATGATTGCTATATGGCCAAACCGATTCATGGAAATACTTAAATAAGACAATATTAAGTGAAAGAGAAGATCCTAAAGTTTCTAGTACTACATAAATAGTGATTTGCAGCTATGCAAAAATATTTATACCTTAGTAGAACTGGGTTATAAAATTGTATGCATGAAAATAATTTTGATTTTAATGTTTTATAGAGTCTTAAAAATTCTTTTATTTTGAAATCATTTTAAACTATAGAAAAGTTTCAAGAATGATTCTAAGAACTCACTCTGACCTTATTTATCCTTTACTTGTCACCAATTTTTAACATTGTGTCACATTTGTTTTATCGTTTGCTTTCTCTCTTTCCATACATATGTAATTTTTTCTGAGTCATTTGAGAATAGGTGGCATATATCATGTCCATTTACTTCCTAATTCTTCAATGCATCTTTTCTTAAAACAGGAATAGTCTCTTATGTAACACCATGGAATTATTAAATTCAGGAAATTTTACATGAATATAATACTTTTAAAAATAAACAATCTATATTCAGTTTATATGCCAGTTCTGCCAGTTGTCCCAATATTGTCCTATTGTAGCATTTTTCCAGTTCAGGATCTAGTCCAAGATCATATATTGAATTTCATGTGGTCTCTTTGGTTTTCTTTAATCTGGAAGAAGTCTGTTTTTCTTTGTCTTTTATGACATTGACATATTTGAAGAACACAGGCCAGTTATTTTATATTATATTCGTCTGTTTGGGTTTGTATGATGTTTCTTCATGATTTGATTCAGATTTCCTCATGATTAAATGTCTGGCTAGAAAACTACAAAAGAAAGCTCGTGTCCTTCTCAGGGTGTAGCACCTGGAGCCACATGATGTCCACCTGCTCCTCATTGATCATGTTAATACTGATCACTGATTGAAGTATTATCTGGTTTCTCCACAGTACAGTTCCTACTCCCCCTCCAATGATAAGCACTCTGAGGAGCAGTGCATTAGAGCACGTAATTGTCATGCTCCTGACCTTACTCTTTCCCTGATGGAGCTCAGTGTGTGAATGTGTGTGTGTCCCTTTTTAAAGCCACATTTCCCAAGGCTTATTTACGTCCTGGGTAAACAGGAAACAAGTATTTTTGCTGAGGCTGTCTCTTTGACTGTATAATATCCCCATTCAAACCTGTTTAGTTGGTACCACAATTGAGGCCTATCTCAAAACGTTATCTTCCTCCCTATCCTTAACTAGATTCAGCATCTTCCTCTTTAACCTCCAGGAGCACTTTGTATTTTCTTGGGGGCACATGTTAACTTCTTTGTGCTTGCAACTGATGGTGTTCTTCCCTTATTCTAGTTACCAGACAGCAAGTGCCTTGAGGATGTAGACTGTATCTTAATCATTTCTGCATCCTCTGCTAGGCCCAGAAGAGGCAATCAATGGGAGGCACGTTATCAGTGTTTATTCATGACATGCATATTTACACCTACTACTCACTGCTTCCAGTGTGCTAGTTGAATACCCAGTTGCATATTTCAAGGACTCAGTTTCATCTGTTTAACATCTCTTCACCTCCTGTTTAACAACATTTTGCTATTTGTTGTTGGGAACCCTTCAGTGTCTATCATTTCTGTATTCTTAGCTCAGGTGTTAAGAAGAGTATTGAGTGAATGGATTGTTTCCTTACAGTTAAGATGTGTGTTTCACGTTTCCATCTAAGTCTCTTACCAGGGCATTGGGCCAGCTTCTCCTTGCTTTGCCATGAAGGTATGATGAGGTCTGCGCTTCCTCTGGGGCATTCTTCTAACACTCATTAAGGATGAATCCATGTGTATTGAGAGGAGAACAGATCCCTACCTAAAGGTTCCCCTGTGTACTGGCTTTAGAAACTGAAAGTATAAGCTGCCAAAAGCATGAGACTTTAGGAGCTAAAGTCATTAATTTGTTCTGCCAAGACATGTAAGAACAACCATTAATTTAGTTTGTAAGTGTAATGAACGATTAGAAGAACTAAAACTCTAAGTAGGTCAATCAAATGTTACGGTACAACTCACTCACAGTTATACTGGGAAGGGGTATCCAGACAGATGTCACTAGGTTGTTTGTTACTTTATTTGGAAAATATAAAATGCATTAAAAAATCTATCTTTTTTAAAGATTGTTTTTGAAATGGATAAAACCACATAATTCTTCATAGTGGGACTTTCCTTACAATGTGAACTGGTCTATTATTTTAAAGATAATTTTACAATTTTATAATAGTTTTAGATTTCCAGAAAAGTTGCAAAGATAGTACAGAGAGCTCACATATACTGCTCACCCAGCTTCCCCCATTGTCAACATCCTACATCACTATTACAGTTGTTAAAAGTTAGAAATAAGCATTGGCACATTATTATTAATTAAACTTAATACTTTGTTGAGATTTCACCAGTTTTTCTCTAATGTCCTTTTCTTCATTCTGGGATCCCACCTAGGACATCATGTTGCATTTAGTCATAATGTCTTCCCCCCAGCCTCCTCCGGTGTGTGACAGCTTTTCAGACTTTCCTTGTCCTTGATGACTTTGACTGTTTTCAAAGTACTAGTCAGGTTTTTTACAGAACGTGTCTCAATTTGGATTTCCTCAATGTTTTTCTCACAGTTAGACAGAGGTCATGGGTTTGGGGAGGAAGACAGAGGCATAGTGCCATTTTCATTACATCATATTAAGGTTACATACTATCAACATAACTCATGTTGATGTTAACCTGGGTCACCTGGCCAGGATATTCCAGTTTTTCCACTGTAAAGTTACTTCTTCCTCCTTTTCCATACTCTACTCTTTGGAAGCTTGTCACTATGCCCACTGTACTCTGAAGGGCGTAGGGTGGTAGAAAGTTAAGTTCTACCTATTGGAGGGGAGAGTATCTACATAAATTATTTGGAATTCTTCTGAAAGGGAGATTGGTGTCTTCTCATTTAGATATTTAATCATTTATTTTCATTAGTATGAACTCATGGATATTATTTTATACTTTGGGTTATAATCCAATATTCTGTTATTTATCTAATTGCTCAAATTGTTCTAGCTTTGGCCTTTGATCGCTCTTTTAGTTGCTTCCTGCATCTCTTGATGTGTCCCATCATTTTGCTTTTTGAACACTTCCTTATTTTATAGCTAGGGAAATTGAGGCCAAAAGTGAGGGGTGACTTTGCCAGTGTCTCGTAGCCTATCCATGGTTGACCTGGGATAAGTCCAAAGTCCTTTTGTTGTACCATGTATGTCCTGGGACATTCTAACTCCATGGGTTGAAAGTCCATGGTGGGTTTTAGAAAGCATTTTGAAGCCTTGACAAATTATTCCTGCCATTGCTCTTCCTGAATGGACACATTTTAATCTCTTGTATACTAGGCTCTTCAGGGAGAGAAGTATTTTTTTGTCTTTTTAACCAGGAAAGAAGATCACAACAATTATTTTTTTTCTAAGTTTATCATTTCATCCATCAGCTCAGCCATCACCATGATTTGAGCCAGAGGCCAAAGAGGGGTGGGGAAGATGTTTCACAACTATGATAAATAACTGTCTTCTAAGGCCTTTCTGTCAATTCCTAAGAGATGTGTCACCAAGACACCTTGAAAGCTACATTTTGCCTACATAGACAAGTGATTATAATGAGCAGTCTCAAAAACACTAAATTCCAGTGTGTGATTTCTTCAAGATACACAATGAATTTAACAGATATTTACAGATGATCTTTTATGTGCAAAAAATGTCACTAGGTTTTTGGGGGATATAAAAAGACACAATCCTGTTTTCAAAGAGCTATTACATAGTAGAGAAGGCTTTAATTTCAATAGAATAAAATAAGAGTCATAAAGATACAACTATTGGTGAAGTACTAGAAAAAGAACAATCAACTTCAATTCAGAGGATCAGGGAAGACTTTCCAAAAGATTTGAGCAGGACTTTGACTGCTGGTCAGATTTCAGTAGCTGTGGTTGGGGGTGAAAGCTCTACAGGCCAAAGGACGTGCATATGCAAATGTGGGCATTAGGAAAAGTACACTAAGAAACATGTAGTAAAAAGTTTGGTCATATGTGCAGGGCTCTGATGGGCAGGCCAAGGAGAATGCTCCATTCAGTAAGCATGTGGGATCTATTACAGGCTATTGAACAGGGAAGTGTTTTGATCTGGGATGATTTTAGGACGATGAACCTTGCAGGACTGAAGTGGGGAGAGACTGATGGTGTACAGGCCTCTAAAGAAACTATTGTGGGACTTTCAGCAAGAGCCGGTGCTGGTCGGCACAGGAGGCTTGGCAGTGGGAGTACAAGGAATATTGATGGACATTATGGAAGTCATCTTTGACCTAGTAGCAGGATGTAGGAAGGAGATTAAGAAAGAAGTTAAAGGTGATTTCTGTGGTTTAGCGCCTCAGTGACTGGTAAAATGGTAATGTTACTACAGAAATAGGGAAGAGAGGGAGAGGGACTGGTTTGGCATGGAAGATGGGGGCAGCTGGCTGTCAAGGGAGATAGGTACATTTGGGTCTAGGGTTCTGGGGTGAGTAGCTTACAGATTTTGGTTTGGGAGTCATTTGCATAGGAATAGGGGATAGGATAACTGTTTATTATACTGTCTTCCTGTTATTTACTGCTCTCTATAACATATAAGTTTCTTTGCATGTTATAGTAGTATTCAGTCCACATAACGATACTATGAAACTGAGACCTAAAGAGGTTGATTGGTTTGCTCATGTTCTCACTCTTCATTTATCACATCACCTATTGAGAACCTACTATGTTCCAGATCCTGCTCTAGTAAATGGCAAAAGTTGGATCAGAGCCATCTTCAAACTTAAAGTCTTACTGCATGAGGAAATGAGAGATAGTTTAGATCCACAGGTAAAAAAATATATAGGGTGAAAATAGGATGAAGATACAGTCTTGAGAAATGCTAAGCTTTGAAGAGTTAGGAGAGGAAGAGAAAGGCCCAGAAGCAGACAGGTATGATGCAGGGAAAGGGAAGAAGAAAATCAGTGTAGCATCATGTCTCAGAAGAGGAAAGAGAACTAGAACTATAAGGAAGAAACATTTATCCAGCCAACAGTGTCAAATAGTGCAGAACAAGCAAGGAACTGAAAAATGAGCAAAAGTCTCTTAATCTGGTTGTGAGTTGGTTAGATGAATTACAGAAATATGGAGAGAAAGTATTGTAGCATCAGCATAGCAATATGTGTAGAAGCCAGATTTCATGGAATTGAGGAATAAGTGGGTGAAACAATGGCGGCAATGGGCAGAGATAGTTTGGTAAATGAGGTGAGACAGTGATTGACAAAGTGGGAAGGGTAGGAGATCAAGGCACAGGAGATTCTAGGGAGGTGGTGAATTATCTGACCATTGGACCAGGCTGGATTGGGAAGCAAATCAAGCTGAACTAGGTTATGGGATTTGGGGCTGTTATGAAGGTCAAAGGACAGTGTGATGAACGAATGGGAAAGTTGGGGAGATGGCAGATTATGGTCCTATAGGATGAATTGAATTTCAGATTAAGATTTTAGAAATGGGGCAGTAGATATGATTTTTTTTTAAAAGCTAAGGTTTAACTGTATTAAAAGGAGACTGAGATGGAGTAAAGATGGAGTTTTCTGGTATTAAAGAGGAGGGAGGCCAGCGTTAGAGTTATCAATAGGAATGGATCTTCCCAGAAATGATGGAGAATTCCAAGTGCAGAGGAAGATCCAAAGGTATTGGTGGAGGACGGACTGGGTGTGGAGAACATGGAGCCTGGTTCTGAAGCAATCGGGGAGGGTCCTTCAGGTCTATGAATAGCCATGAGGAAAGATGGCAGATAGTGGGGAAATCAGATGATTTTTATGTGAAATGAAGAGAGGTTATTATATAAAGGTTTTGGAATATAGGATAATCAGGCTGAGAGATGTGTGAAGAAAGTATAAAAATGCTTATTTACATTAGGAAGGAGATCTAGAAGTCATATTAAATAAGTAGATTAAGTGAGATAAGATGGTCAATAGTGAAAGTCCATTTGGACAGAAATGAAAGTGTTGGGGGTAGATGGAAGGAGAAGAGAGGGGTGATAGAAACAGAATTTAAGAGGAGACTGGAGGGGATAGGCAGTTCTAAAAAAGTCTAATTGGGCTACTGGCTAGATTACAGGACTCTGTGTGCCTTAAAGTGGTCCTAAAGCTAACTACTGTAAGTAAATATAGCTCAAGGGTGTCATACCATATAAATATTTTGGAATACAGAATGGAGCTGTTGTAAAGCAATGCCCAGAATACCTACTTTGGACTGACTGATCAAATGATGAGCCTGAAAAGGTCAGAAGAGTTCTCTCTCTTCTCTTTTTAAATGGAACAGATGTCACCATGCATCAACATTGTTTGAAAAGTTGTTGTACCCATATAAACAGTTATGTGCCCTGGAGGAATAATTTTCACAGTTTTCTGGATAATTTTACTTTCTTTGCAATACTATAGAATTTTAAAAATCAAGTTCCTACTTGCTTGGGTAACTGCCATGCCATCTTTAAAAAGTGCAGAGAAGTTCCCCCAAAGAAGTCAACTTTTAAAATTAGTCCTTTTCTTTTGAATTGCAGAACCCTCTTGTAAGTGGACATGGAGTTGATACAGCACAAGAGCTGACATTGAATGCCTTGCATGTAAGACCAACCTTACTGTGTATTAAGGACCGACTCAGTGCAGCTACTTAACCTGCTTCAGCTTCAGTTTGTAAAATGGGGGTGGAAACAACATCTTCCCCAGAGATTAGACACACAAGAATGAAATGAGGTAAGGGATTTGGAATCATTGACTCTGAGGGTTGGGTGGTGGGAGCTCTTCATTGGGGAATTCATATGTACATCAGAGATGGAGTATGTATGGTCTAGGCTATGCCTGCTTATTCATCTGAGCCTCTGGAATGTCCTGTAGGTTCTGTAACCAAGAACAAAACCACGGTGCTTATTTAAATGCAGAATAGGGAAAGTCTTTTGGGCCACTGAGGGAGAAAACTCACTATGGGGATTTTAAGTGAGGATTCTGTAGGCTCTGTAAATTTTGCTCCTGACTTCCTTCTTGAGCTGATCCTCCTAGAGAGACAATGCTAGTTCCTCATCATTATGGAGAGATTAACCCTGATTGAAGCCTCCAGTATTCCTGGCAAGAGCAGGGTTCAGGTTCTATTTATAGCAGGTCTTTGGACTAGAGCTCTGGCTTTGCCTCTGAACTGATTCTTTTACCCTGGGGATTGTAAAATCAATGCTGATTCAGGGGTTAGGAAGGCAGTTCCAGAGTGGCCTTCTAACCTTCTTTAGGCCTCTCCTGCTTCAGATCTACATTTGTCTGGGAGCTATAATTAGGAAATTAGCTTTAATTTTGCTGATTAGATTTCTAAATAAGATTATCCTTTTCACAAGATTGTAGGACCGGATTAGTCCAAAGAATACCTAGACATTTGTTCAGCCATCAAAGAGTTACTTAGATTTTACCTATCTTTTCTTCTCGCCCCTCCCTTCTTCTACTCTATCCTCCTCCTCTTTCTTCCTTTCCGTTCTCTTCCCTCCCCTTCCTTTTCCTCATTTATCAATTATCTATCATGCATCTACCTATCCATCTGTAAATCTGTCTATCCTTTCTATCATCTATCTGTCTATCCTCTATCTGTCTATCATCTAACTATCTGTCCTGTGTCTTTGTCTTCCTATTTTTGTTTTGTTTTGATGGGAATGAGAAGAAAGGGTGATAAGGGAGCGTTAGTTATCTGAAGTCTCAAATGTCATTGGAGTTTCTTGGAAATGTTGCCTGAAGGCAGGTCAATTATACATATCTTGTATCATTTATTGGAATAATGGTCAAGGAAGGAAAGGACATTTTTGGAGTCCAAAGAGTCACACTTCAGGATAATGGGGGGGGGGGGCAGGAAACAGAGCAAAGGAAGCTTATTGGTTAAAGGCTAGAATTCCAGGTGACTAGAAAACAATTGCACTCTCCTTTATCTCTCCAGAAGAAGAAAATCTAGTGGCTCCAACTCCTCGCCTGGCCTCATATTCCTATTGCCCCAGAAATATCTGCCCTGAGATAGACTGTGTTCCTTTGGTCTGTGCCTCCCACCTTTGGGAGCAGCCAGCAGTCCCACAGGTGCTTGGTTTGTGACCACCCTGCAGTGGAGGGAGAGACCCAGGTGCTCCCAATGAGCAACTTCTCCCCCAGCCACCACTGCTCACTGGTGAGCTGTTCTCTAAGGAAGCCTGCTCCCGTTGCCAAGGCCCAGACACCCCCGGGGAGGCCCAGGAGTAAACAATGACCCCACACCTCCCAGCTAAATATGCTGGATGGCACTGGTTACTCTCCTTCCTTCAACTTCCCAAGACTCCTCTCAACACACCCACATACCAGTACTCCACTTCCTTTGCTTCCCTGTCTTTTCACACTCCCCCACTGTACTCTCTGGAACTTCTGGTTGGCCATCAGCAGACCCTCCTGTGTCTCATTCTCTTCTCTGAATATTTGCATCCCCTCTTCCTCTAGCTGGAACCTGGCTGTCCCTCTCAAGTGGAAGATCTTTTCTTTTACCCGTCATTTGCCTGAGGACCTTTTGGTAGAGTAGGTCTTGGTTTCCATATCTCTAAAATTTGGTGCTTAGTCCTTGACCAGCTTTTCAGGGACTCTCCAGAAAATCACATGGTGCACTCTGTAGAGGCTTTTCCAGGGTAAAGAATCCCAGCTGCCTTTTACATGTGTCACAGTCCTGGGCTCTTCTGCAAGGTGATGTGTTTGGTGCCCATGACAGGAACAACTTAAACTCACCTCCCTCTCTGCCACCTCTCCTCCATTGTCAGCTCTATCCCACCTCATGTCTCTCAGCTGCTGCCATTCTTTCTGCTCCCCTGCAGGCATTCGAGCTGCACAGTGCTTTAAATGGATGGGCCGTAAAGACTTTGTTAAGTTGCCTGTATATCTTTTATGTCTGTACATAGATCAGATTGTAAGCCCCCAGAGGAGAAGAGCCAAGTTGTTAACTCACATTTGCGGTTCTAAATTCAGTGCAGTGAGCAGATCGGTTTATCTTCATGACGATGATGAAGAGGAGTGGGAAGATTTTTCTTCCATTATATCAAATGCAACTACTGAATTTTACAGGCTCCCTCTTAGAATTTCCTGGATGGTCTCCTCTTTTTCACTTGCATACCTTGTTCACCCAGAGTGAAATGCAGGATAGAGAGGTAAATGGTCCGAAAACAAACGTACTGTAATACATTCACTTTGGCTTACAAAAATAAAACAACCAAAACCTAGTTTTTCTTGCAGTCTTTAAATCCAGATGGTAGTAAAATTTGACATTTCAATTCTGTTTGTGAAATTCATTTTGTTTTTAAATTGGGAAGAACCATGGAGCTAAAAATTGTCTGAAGTACAAGGAAGGCCTGGTGAGACCTCTTTAGGAGTGTTATTAAGAAGGACTTGGAATTTTAAAAAGAATTTGGAAGTAGTGTAGATAGAGATGGAAATAACTGCAGTGGGTATGAACCAGGGTCCCACTACCCAAAAGTAATGTGCTATCCTATACCTACCCTGAAAAAGGCAGAGGATTGGCTTGAACAATGAAAGGAAAAGAGACATCTGGACAAAAATAGAGACTGTTTTGGTAGCCAAATTTAGTTAATTTTTTTATAGTTCTCATTTTTTTGTGTGTATATTTCTCATTCCATAAGGTAGGTTATCATTTTCAACAGTGTGTTCTGAAATTAAGAATCATATGTAAGGTCTTTTTATAAATAAACAGCAGCATTGTAAAGATCCAGTTTAATTAATTAAACTCAAGATTTAGGGGTGAAGAGTGTTCAAAACCAGGTAAGAAGGCTTACAGAATACTTTATTGGCAACTTTTATTTCTGACTGGGTCTGTTCCATATTTATTCCTGGAAGAAATCACAGAAGCAAGTCAGCATCTATATGTTACAACCTGTGTATCAGTTAAGTTTCTTTGGTTGAAAGTGAAGAAAGTTCAATCCAAATAGATTTAATAAAAAGGGGGATTTACTGCCTTTAAAACTGGCAAGTTCAGTGGGGACACTGGCTTAACCGTTGCCTGACACAGGTGCTCAGGACCACCTGCA
The DNA here is from genome assembly GCA_004026765.1 of Micronycteris hirsuta. Taxonomy (NCBI): domain Eukaryota; kingdom Metazoa; phylum Chordata; class Mammalia; order Chiroptera; family Phyllostomidae; genus Micronycteris; species Micronycteris hirsuta. The sequence continues at coordinate 76,536 of PVJI01004673.1, read as the reverse complement.
GCGCCAGGCGTCACCCCACTTATCTCTCTTCCAGTGCAGGCTCTCTCCTTAGACTGAGTCCTCCTCACCGTGGGGGAAGGCTGCAGCCTCCTGAGACTTCATGCTGCCAAGACTACAGATCTGTGGGGGAGGAGGAGACCTCTCACCCTTGGCACATGAACAAAAGCCCCAGGTTGGTTCTCAGTGGCTGAACTGGGTCATGTGCCCGTCCTCGAATCAAGTACTTGGGGTCAGAGGATTGATCGACTCTGCTGATAAACTTAATCCAGTGATGGCTCAGGCTAGATTTAAGCGTGGGAACAAGCCATTCAAACCATATGGCTTGAAATTGGTGGGAAGGTGGTTCCTTTAGGAAGAGTCATGATGAAAATAGGGGCCCAAAACAGTAGATATCAGCTATAAGTGATATTTAATTTAAAATACTTGACATTTTAACAGACTATTTACTAATATTGACTGTTTACTGTATGCTAAGACATAGAGATGAATATGAATGCTCTTCTTCAGATTTCTTAAAGTTGACACTGTTACGAGGGCTTTATGTTTCCCAGCACCCATGTATTTAATTATGAGGGTCTGAGCACCTGACTGCTTTGACGTATTGTAGAAAGATGTATTAGTGAGCCAGTTTCCTGCCTTTGTCGGGGGAAACACACATTCACTGGAGGTGGAGAGAACAAATTTCGTCAAATACTCCCTTCCTTTTTCTAACCACACTCTATGTGCAGACTAAGATGAGAACGTTATTTCTGGCGCTGGGCTGCAGGAAATTCCTGTGTGTGTGCATCACTAGTGTATACATGAACTGTATATTTGTGCGTGCAGTGACAGTTTCCTCCACTGGCTCTGGCTGGGTTCTCCTTCCTTCCAGGGATTTTGTCTCTCGTTTCCTTCTACATCCCGGCCCCTCTCCATAAATGTATAGTATGTGTGTGCACACACTCGTGCAAGTGTGTATACACAACTGACATTAAACATATTTATCAAATGATATCGCATATTCACCTGCCAACCAGAGTGGATTTCAGCCACAAACAACCTGTATAGTTGTGGTGGAACATAAAGGCTGTGAAGAAGCAGAAACCATGTCTTATACGAGGCAGCAGAGATTCAGAGACACATGGGATAGCGTGAGGGAGCCAGTCAAGAGTGAGAGAAGATCAGAACTAGGTCATGAGGGAGAGAGAGAGAGCCGAAGAGAGTGCTTAGTATCTGAATTGTCTCCATGTTTGGTGGCTTCCCATCTCCTGGAGGGCTGTCTGTGTTTCACCATGGCTCCTTTGAGATCCCTGTTTCTTTTATTGCTCCATTGATTCTTCCACTCAACCACCCTCTTCTCTTTAAAAGCTACCTCAAGGGACTCTGTTAGTAGAAACTAAAGCTTGCTAACTAAAAGGAATGGGATCATACTATATATAGCATTTTGTAACCTGCTATAATGACTTTGTTATTCCCTTATCAATAGCAGACATCTCCCATGTCAGTAAGTAGAACTACATCATCACTTTTGTGGCACATGATGTTAGTCACCTCTAGCTCTCACACCTCACATCCTCTCAGCCCCAGTTTTACTCCAGCCGTTGTACAGGTGTTGCCTTATATGTACCTGCTGTAGCTGCTCCCTGTATGTCTCAGTTTCTGCCCTGGGGATTCTCACACCCCATATGGGGTACCTGTGGGGACCCACTGAGCACTGGAGCATGGGCAGACTTGGAAGTGTGAGGATGTTAATCCTCGTGGGAAAGCCCTTGACCAACTGGTGGTAAGAGCCAGCGGATAAATGCTCCCTGATTCTGTCATGTAGGCTATTCGGAGGGGCACCTTCTACATGGTTCCTCAGAGGCCCCCAGTCAGGCAAAGCTCTGGTTTCCCTTAGTTTCTGGTTTGATAATACACTCTCATATTGGATTTTTCTTCTGCCTTGTTCCTTTCCTCCTGGTCCTTCACTACTGTTCCCTGGGTTTACCTCTCAAAATAAACTATTTACATGCAAGCCCTCGGCCTCTGCTTTCTGAAAGGAACCTAGTCTTAAGACAGTATTGCATTGCCTGGATGCATCCTTATTTATGGATTCTTTCCTTGTTCATGAATACTTAGATTATTTCCCTCTCCATTGTTATAAACAATGTTGTGAAGAACATTTTTATCGATACATCTTTGCATACTTTATGCTTATTTCTTTAGGAAAAAAATTACTGCAAGCAAAATTCCTGAGTCTATTACTGATGAACAGGCACACACACTTTGAAGGGTTTTGATACACACCAAAGCAAAAACATTTGTCTTGAACAATTTCATATGTTTGTTGAAAAAATTAGCCACTGACCTGAGGACATAATCTATCTACAAAAAATCCATCTAAATGACTGATTACATGTGGAAGGCTGGCTACTTTCTGTACCTATAAGCCAACAGCCCAGTTGTGACCAAAGTAGAGAGACTTGCTTCACTTGGTCCAAATCAAACTTAGTGCAGAGTGCTTAGACTTATCTTTGCTACCACACTTTGGTTCTTTTTAATACTGTGAAGTAAGACTGGCGAGAGATTAAAATATGAAAGTTTATTTGAGAGGCTCACTTTTAATTATTTTAACATGATTGTGTTAGTGATAGTGCCATTCAAGAAAGTTTTCAAAACCACAAAGACCTTTAATTCAGTCTCCAATGCTGAAGCTTTTAAGCTTACTACAACAAAAGTTTTCTTTAGAGAGAAAGAGAGAAATGGCACCCATGATTTAGATATCTCAGTATTAGTGTCACTGAAAAAGTTTCCAGTAGCGCTAGGTCTCCCTCAAAGGTGCTCTCGGAATTGACCTGAAGTGATGCTCCTAAATTCTGTGTCCTCGGGGAAGGTGTCTCTCACCTTCTGCTTCACTGTGGAGAAAATAAAGTGGAAGTTATCAAGTAAGCAAAGAAAATTGTGTGAGTTTTGATAGCACATCGTATTAAATGCCTTCTTATGATTGCATTACCTTGATTGCTTACATACACACACTAGAAATCTTTATATTTTACACTGCTTCAGGAGGTTAACTTATAGTTGATAATGGATGGCAATAGTGGGTTCCACAAAGAGGTGCTCAATAGGCGCTTGATCAGAAGTGTCGCTATTTCTGCAGAAAATTCTACTGACGTTGTTTTACTTTACAACATTGTTCCTACTGTCTTGACCTGTAATAAAAATGTTGGGTATTAGCTTCCTAGTCAAGAGTGAAAATATTTATAACATTGTTTCTATGAGAAAATTAATGTCTATTTATTTTATGTTGATTTAAAATAAACTTTCCAGGAACTTAACTCACCTAAATGAAAGAACTGCTTGTCTCATAAATCTTTTTTCTTGTGTAAACTTAAAGAAAATTTCGTCAAAAACATTAATACAGTTTAAAATTGCTTCTCAATAGGATTCCTATTGATTAAGCTTGGGCAGGAGAGTTGGAGCTAGAACTTGGAGACTTGGCATTTGGGAGTTTGAGGTAGGGTGTGTGTAGCCATATTTAGCTTTTGAGAATGAACTAATTGGAAAAAGTCAGGTTTTTGAAACTATAATCTGTACATTTTAGATTGAAAGAAGGCTGGGAGAGCAGTTCAAACCTGGCTTAGGCCCAAGATGATGAAGGCCTAGGCCAACGTGCTGGCTCTGGAAGCAAACAAAGCCAGAAAGAGATAAGAGATGTCTGGAAGGACATAGGAGGCTGGATAATAGAGAGGCAGGGGAGGAAATGGTCAAAAGTACTGTGCCTCTGTGTGTGAATGACTAATGGCTTTTCCATCTCTGTGTTCTCAGAGTCTAAATCAGTGCTTGGCACAGAGTAGGTGCTCAGTAAATATTTGCTGAAAGAATGAAGGGCATATAAGTCACCCAAAAGGAGATGAAGTTACCTGTATGACTTTCTCAGATTAATTCCTCAATTGATATTTGTGCACTGAGACTCGGTGCAGATATTTACCAATCATATAGCGTGGGCTTTTTCTCCCACCAGCAGACCTCATTTGGCAGATTTGTTTTCTAGTGTGTACATCATGTTAGCCCTTCATCTTCCTCCAAGAGTGAATTTTAGCCTCCCCAGAGAGTCATGCTTCCATGATTCTTCCTTCATCTTTGGAGCAATGATTTGAGGGTGCACCTTGCTACTAACTTTCCTCCTCCATGAAGTTGTGAAGAGAAGCATGTTATATCAGTGTTTACTTGCTGTGTGTGGTATGTGGACACTGAAGGGAGAGGGTGGACATGCAGGGAGGAAGCCTAAGGGGCCAGAGTTCATACCATGAAATCCCTCATTAGGAAGGATTATGGAACTCAGGAATGGTTTAAAGTCCTTGTCTTTGAGGAACTAAGTAGAGGAATCCAGAATAATATGGTAGAAAGGGTCTAAACAGGAATCAAAGAAAACTCACATGACAGTGGGCAATGTAACAACTTTCATGGGTCTCATTTTCTTCATCTGTTAAAAAAGAAACTCAGGTTAGGTAATCTCTAAGATCCCTTCCAGTCCTGGAGTCTGTAATTCCTTCTTGGACGTTTAAGGCATTGAAGAAAATATCCTCTCTTCCTCATCATGGCTTCTATTCAGCTTCCTTCTGAGCACTTACCCTGTATTCCAGTGTCCACCCAGCACATGCTTTAAGCCTTTGCCAACATTTCAACTGTTCCATAGCTTGTTATCATGGCAGCAATACTTCCTCATTTGTTAACATTTAATAACTTAGCCTATTTAAGTCAGATAACTCAGCTGCTGTGTTTGAAACAGCTAGTTTGGTAAGATTGTAAAAGGTACCCAGAAATTTATTAGGAGCTGCCTTAGACACAAATCAGCCTGTCTGCCCTACAGTTAGTGTCTATAACCCACACACTTACACTGTCACTGTATTTCCCCCTGAGCTACAACATTCCAGGACCTAGTAGCATTGTTGGCCCTTTCAACTCTAGTCCATCAGCTGGAACCATCTTTCTTTCCTAATGCCACATGGACATATAGACCTATTATAAACATTAAAGAGTTAGCAGGTGTCCTGTTAGGTGGCATCACCCACTTGCTGTTAGAAAAAGTCTGAGCTTTCACATTCCTGGTTCAGTAGATTTATTGACAGATCATTGACTGTTCTGTTTTGAAAAGGTTACTACAACATTTTTCCTCTCTGATAAAATTCCTAAATAAATACATATAGATTGTTAACCTCATATTTCTATGTATTTATTAAATTTGGATGGTGGGGTTAAACAAGGACATCATAGCTTTCAGTTGACAGTATAATTGCTGGCTATAAATTATAGGTAAAGATTGAACAGAGATGCAAAGCTAAGTAAAACTTTTCACCTTTGCTTAAAAATGTAATGGTGTAACTCCATCAAAAAATACACTTTTTAAAATGAGAACAGCCCATAAATAAAAAGCCCATAAAAAAAGATGCGCCAATATCCAAAGGGAAATATTACTCCTTTTTTTTTTGGTGGTGTTAAAATGCTTGGATCACTGTCTGGAATTAGTAACTGTCTAATCTGGGCATTTATGGAGCTCCAATGGGGACTGTTGTTAATGAATGCTTCATTCAAATCAGAGACTAACCAAGATTTCCAAATTCACAGCTTGTTTCTTAGGGGACTCATTTACCTCTTGATATACTTCACATAGGGAAGTGGAAACTTGGGAAATGCCTATTTTCACACACATGGCATGAACTCTTAAAATAAACAGATGAAATAAGACTCATTAAGATTGAATTCCTTAAAGAGTGACTATTTGGGTAATACTGTAGTCAAATAAAGCCTACCCAGTCCAAGAGTCTGTGATTTCATTACCGTCTAGTCCTATTTGCATTCTCATGCTGCCAAGGGCTCCTCTGGCACGACCCACTGTGCTCTAAGTGTCATGGACTATGACTGTCCTGGAATGTGCTCTAGGAGTGGTCCACATAGGATTCAGAAAGTCTTTGGGCATGAGTGGGTGTCCATCTCTTAGATGCTTCAAGGATTATATGTAGGCCTTTGTCAGTGGTATTCTTACTCCATAGCCCCTTACCTTGGCCAATAATGTCATCTTCATTAACATGGTATTGCCTGGTTGATGAGTATTGATTCAGCTTCCACGCCATTTCCTGGTGTGAGTTAGCGTGTAGTTCCCCCAGGCTCATTCCTCTTGTTTATCAAAAAAAGTCATCCCACCACCATTTTCCTCTCAACCCCAGCCCAAGAGATCCTCAATTAACCTGGTAGAGGGAGAAAAGGCAATTTGCCTTTCCCTATTCTCTCTCCAATCTATTATTATGACATAAACTCCATGCCCTTTTTCTTCATGTTGGCTGTAATTGTCCTAATTCTCTGTGAGGCAATGTCTGTGCCTTAGATTGACCAGGATAGGGTCCAAGTAAGTACAGAATATAAAAAGCCACAAAGATTGATATAAGATGCTATTTTATTATATATTTCAAGATAATAGTACCTGGTAGGATTCCTTACCTTGAGATTTTATGAGGGTGCCAAAAGTAATTGTTGGAGCAACTGAACCTAGATTGTCAAAAGATGATTGTAGGGGCTCTCCAGGGGTTCTGACATCACTAACAAGGTGATAAGAAGTCGTAACTTGTGTGGTGTAGAGAAGAATTTAGGTCAGGATCCTGTTCCTCTTGCTCCATGTGGCCTGAGGAAGTCTCTTCTAAACCCTGAGTCCTTTATTATTGAGTCCAATCTTGTGCATTTACCCTAAGTCTGGTCTTAAGTACTGAGCCTTTGTCAGCTGGTGTTTATGGAATGTTTTGCCTCTCTCTGTAATATTCTACCAGAACTAGCAAGGGATGTGTATCACCAGGGTTCTCTTTCTAGTGGCCTTGGTCTCAGTGTCTGTGTCCTTCTTAGCAGATGAACTCTTTTTTAGGAATCAGATCTCTCTGTCCCACTGTGTCGATGAGAGAGAAGCATTAGAGCTCTTTTGGTGTCAGTCTCTTCTTTCTTGGAGTTCCCCATGTGGGCATTGCCAAATGACATCTTGAGTAACAACTTTAACATCTCTTGGGCCACAGTGGCTTGGCACATTGGTGTTTCATCACTTCATTCCCACTCTTCCATTTTATTTACTCTGCAAAGTTTGGCCTCAGTTGGGACTGAGAAATTCATCATCTTGGCTACTTCTGGATATTTTTCATTTTAGATGTTATTTCCTACTATGAAATATGAGGCTTAACTTTCTTTCACTCTTCTCCCCTGCACCAATCACATATTTGCATATTTCCCTTTCTTCTGTTCTCCTAATATAGGTATTTCATAGACATATAGTTATTTTATTTTAGTAGCATCAGTATCCAGTAGTTACATTTTATGATTATGTAAATGTTACTCCCATTTATCTGAGCCGTAGTAACATTTACTTCGCTACACAACTTCTTGTTTTCCTTGGAATGTATAATTTCTATGTTTATAAATTGTTGAGCTTTCTCTGTGCTTTTATCAGGAGTCAGCAAACTATGGCTCATGTGCCAAATGTAGCAAGCTGCCTGTGTTTATAAATCAATCGCATGGAAACAGCCACGCCCATTTGTTTTCATTTGATTTATATTTGCTTTCAGCCCACAGCAGCAGAGTTAACACAGCTGTCAGCCTGGCATCACCCTTTTCATCTGTCTGGGGATTCACTTTACTCTCTTCTGTGTGGGCTTCTTTGTTAAGAAAGGACATCATGTCTTACTTTTTCTAAAAATACTCCTGGTACTTTTTCATTTTAATGGAACACAATCTCGTGCTTCCTGAAAAAGGGTGTGTGAGAAGTAATTTTCTCGAGACCTTGCATGTCTGAAGATGCTTTTTATCTTTCCTTCTTATTTCACTAAATGTTTGGCTGGGTGTAAAATTCTAGATTGGAGATAATTTTCTTCTGATTTTGAAGCCATTACTTCTTTATCTTCTAGCTTCCAGAGTTGTAAGATGTCTAAAGCTATTCTCATTCCGTAGTCTTCATATGTGACTTTAAGAAAAGCTCTTCAGAGTTCATTTTCTGTGTTGTGACATTTCATAATGATGTGCCTTAGAATGGATCTATCATCATTAATTAGGGCAGGCATTTGTTGAGCCCTTTGAATCTGGAAATTCATGTTCTTCAGTGTGAGGTGTTCTTAAGTTATGTAATCGTTTTCCTCTAGCAGCATACTTGAAGGCAGAGCTTCTTAACCAGATGAGTGTATAAAATTACTTGGAATAATTTTTTTTTTAAGATTTTATTTACTTAGTTTTAGACAGAGACGAAGGGAGGGACAAAGAGAAGGAGAGAAACATGCATAGTTGTTTCAGTGCGTAGTTGCCTCTCATGTGTCCCCTACTGGGGACCCGGCCTGCAACCCAGGTATGTGCCCTGACTGGGAATCGAACTGGTAACCCTTTGGTTTGTAGGCCAGCACTCAGTCCACTGAGCCACAGCAGCCAGGGCTCCTTGGAAGAATTTTTAAGGTATACATGCCCAGGTCTCAGCCCTAGAGTTTCTGAATGATATATCTAGGGTATGGCTCTCAGTATGTGTATTTTGAAAAAAAAACTCATGGGGTAATTCTGAGAAGCACCTCTGGTTAAGAGCCATCATTTTAGGTCACCTTTTAGAGAATGGTCTAGGGAGTATGGCATCATGGAGCAAAATTGTGTAGAAAATAGTCTTTTAAATTAAACCTGGGTCCAATGACTCCTCTCCAGCCACCACTTTTATATTTTTAAGATTTTATTTTTATTTATTTTTTAGAGAGAGGGGAAGGGAGGGAGACAGAGAGGGAGAGAAACAGCAATGTATGGTTGCCTCTCACATGGCCCTCACGGGGACCTGGCCTGCAACCTAGGCATGTGCCCTGACTGGGAATCGAACCGGGACCCTCCAACCACCACTTTTAGTTGCTGGGTGAACTTGGGCAAGTTTTAAATGGGACTGATGTGGATAATAATAAACTAGTTTGGGTTTTTGTGAGTTTAAATGTAAAATGCCTACTAAAGTGCCTGGCAAGATAGTGAGTCTAGATTTTCTTTCCTCAGTTCCTACCTGTGATATGAAGAAAATAGATCAAGGTTAGAACTGTTTCCTGGACCATAGCTTATGCTGTGTGAGAAGGGCAGTGGGCACCAAGTAAGTAGTTCATACTTCACATTCTCACAGTGTGTGGAAGCTTGATTTATACTATATTGACTCATATGTGTTTAGATCTTAGGTCACTCTTTCATTGCTCTTAAATAGTTCTGATGGACATTTTGCCTACACAGTCAGATGGCAAAATACACTAAGGTAGGGTTGCCATCCATGAACTCAAGTCATTCATAATACCAGGTACAGGGTTCTGTGTATAAAACATTTCTTTCTTGGCAATAACAGCCTACAATGAGACATTTACCCACTCTGATTGATTGGGGAGATAGAATATGAATAAAACGGAGCTTAAGAGTTTAGGAGAATGTGATTACCATCTCAAATATCCAGCATGATATTTCTTAGCAGTTGTCTGGATAACATGATGATACTGATTTATTGGTGCTTTGCTTTAAATACCACTTAGGAAGGCAATAGCAGTAAGTTATTTATCTGCATTTACTGTTGACTCTGGTTGGCTATACATCCCTCTACTGTTGCTGAGTGGCATTATTGGCATACATAAAATTGCAGTATGTAAAACATGTATAGTTTCCATTTTATTCATAAGATTCTTTAGGGCAAGAACCTCGCCTTAATAACTTTCATATTGCCAGTGCCTAGAATCATGCCTGGCATATAATAAGTGCCCCACATAAATTTTCTTGATGAATCTTCATGTCTGTATGTAATGCTGAGTAATGATATAGACCAGTAATTCTTTGGAATGCTGAGAGTTTATTGGTTTTCAAAATAGAACATTAGGGTTTTTGTCAGACTTTGTAGAGTTTGTGGTCTTCTAGGTATTTCACTGTAGATACCTATAATAATCTTACATTACTCAAGTTATGAATTTGGGGTTTATGCTATTTGACTTTGCAGCCTTCTGACTTTTCAATTCAATATAACAAACATTCACCAAACATCTTCTATTTTCAAGATTCTTTGAAATTCTACTGCAATGGTAAATTTACTTAGAAATGGGACAATTACTTTGAGGCTGACATTTCATAATTCAAGCAACTTACTGATGCTTTATTGATAAGTATTCTTTAATCAAAAGTATTTTTTACTGTGGAATATCTCAGAATTGCACTGTATCATTAAAAATTATTTAGTTGCAAGTGATTTTTTTATTGTGGTAAAATTCATGTAATATAAAAGTCATGATTTTAAAGTGTACAATTCAGTGCCATTTAGGACATTCATAATGTCATGAAACAATGTCATCACCAATATCCAGCACCAGACATTTTCATCGCCCCTAAAGGAAGCAGGTCATACTGAGTGGTCACTCCCATTCTCCCCTCCCCACTGCCCCCAGCAGCCATGAATCTGTCTTTTGTCTTTATAAATTTGCCTATTCCGAATATTTCCTGTCAGTGGAGTCATATCATATGTGGCCTTTTGTGTCTGCCTTCTTTTACTTAGCATAATGTTTTCTAGATTCATCAAGTCGTTCCTCATATTGGGCAACTCATATTCCATTGTGTGTATATACTATATTTTGTTTATACATTCATCTGTTGATGGACATTTGTGTTTTTCCTATCCTTTGTTTAAAATAGTGCTGCTATGAATATTTGTGTGTAAATATGTTTGAGTCCTTGATTTTGATTTTTTGGGGTATGTACATGGCAGTGAAATCACTGGGTCATGTGGTAATTCTATGTCTGACTTACTGAGGAACTCCCCAAAATCATCACCATTTTACATTCCCACTAGCAACGTATGAGAGTTCCAATTTCTTCATATCCTTGCCAACACTTATTTTCTGTGTGTGTTTTTTTTAAATTATAGCTACCCTACAAATGATTTTAAACTTTATTATAAGTTCTCATTCCTCCATGGAGCATGTTTATAACTTTACATTGTGTATCTTCTAGGGCAGTTCTGAGTTTCGGTCCAATGCTGCTTTAAGAACCTTCGCTCTTTGGTCAGAGAGAATGTGTGCGCTGTGCAACTTTCTGGTTAATGCTAGCAGTGCTCTCCGATGCCCAGCACTGTGCTGTGTGGGTGTCTGGGAGTGTCAGAGGTGGGGTGTTACTGTTAATTGTGATGGACAGTTTTCATCTTTGTAGGGAAGATTTACAGGTTTATGGCTAAAGATATTTTTGCCACATCCAAGTAACTCTAAGCCATACAAATACAGTATGAGTAATCGTTCTTACTGTTTTGATGTCAGAAAGAGTACATTTGTAATAGCTCCACACTTCTGCTAAAAAAAAAGTGTCTTTCTCTGTTAGAAAATTATTTTAGACTGTGGTATTTTGACAAGTTTGAGTTTTGCTGTCTGTTTTATGACAGCATTTTCTCCTTTGAGAGACAGATTTACATAATAAGATATGTAAAGAATTGTATAAAGCAGCAATATTTAAATACATTGTTATGTACAGGCTTGACTTCGTGACCTGGACTTTTGAATAGGTGTGCACAAGAGATGGTTTAGTTCACTTAGGGGTAGATTAGGGCTACAATATTTAATCCAACTTTTCAAGTGTTACAGGTTGCTTCCAGAATCCAGAGGAGGTCTTTGAGTTAAGTACAAAGATTCAGAGATAAATAGACAATGGTCCATCCTTTCTGTTAGATACAGTCTCCCTCAGGATGTGAGTTAGGTTCTTAGGTCATGCATTTAAATGCACACAGCCCTGGCTGGTTGTGGCTCAGTGGATTGAGTGCTGGGCTGTGAACCCAAAGGTCTCCAGTTTGATTCCCAGTCAGGGCACATGCCTGGGTTGTGGGCCAGGTCCCCCACTGGGGGTGTATGAGAGGCAACTGATTGATGTTTCTCTCTCACATCCATGTTTCCTTCTCTTATCCTCTTTCTAAAAATAAATAAATAAAATCTTTGAACACACACACAACTGATTGATTGATTGATTGATTGATTAAGGGTATGGGTTAAGTATTGGGCTGCTATTAACTTTCTCATGCACTTCCTTAAAGAAGCCCATTAGGTAAAAATACAAATGTATGGGAATCATTTTAATACTACCTGATACTATATTATTTGGAAGGAAATGTTAGCCCTGTTGGAAGGAAAACATTCATTACTAGTATAAAGCATCTCAAAAGATATCAGACAATCTTCAAAGTGCTAATAACTTACCTAACTAGGACAGAAACTGTTAGTTAAATAAGAGAATAAAAGGTGAAGAAAGCCAATATCTATAGGTTTGAGCACCTACACATAGGATTTTAAGAATCACTATTGTACGATAGTACAATGGTATGCATAGTAGGCTTTAAAAAGTGTTTTTAGAATTAATTTGAATAAGTAGGAAAGAGAAAATGCTATAAACTCAACTGAACTAAAATATTTAACTGAAAGGACCAGATAATCCAAAGGGGAATCTTTATTGTTGCTACACCCTCAGGAGCTCACTTTTTGGTTCAATGATGTCTGTTTAGTAGAGCCTTCTACATTCAAGGCAGAGAGATAAAACAAGGAAATGAAATGAAGTGAAGAGTAGACCAAGAATGGGAGGAAAAGTTATAAAAGTGTGTACAGAGGTCAGGAGCAGGAAGAAGAGAAGAGTACCACATTAACTCTGTCAATGGTGGCACAGCAGAGGAAATTATCCAAGGAAATGACTCACTGAGCTCAGTTTTGAAGGTAAGTGCTGGCTTATCAGGAAGGCCGTGCACAAGGAAATTCTAGGTAGCCAGGAGAAAACGTGGGAATCGGCACATGCAGCTAGCCTCCAGATGATGCCCTTGCGCCCTGCAGTTTCAAGCTCACTGCTGCCTGGGGTGGGCTTGAAGGAGTGAGCAAGACCAAACACAGGGAGACCATCTTGGAGGCAATGTGATTTTCCAGGTGAGAAAATCTGAGGCAGGGACAATAGGGATGGAAGAATGAAGGGAAGATGATGAACGTGATGGAGACATTTTAGAGATAAAATCAAATGCAGTTGGTGACTAGACTTGAGTGAGGGTTTCCAGCCAGGTTTCTGGCTTAATTGGGTCATGTATTAGTAGCTATTATTAATGTTTTAAGAAATTATATTTTTTCTTTAAATATGTGATTTAAAAATTTTATGCATCCTTAAATTTGATTTATTGTTGCTTTTTGGGCCCAATTCATTATTTTGTTGCTGTTGAGTTTTGTGGTAGAAATTAATGGGAAAAACTATGTCAAAGTATTGAGCTCTGTTACAGGCAACTTGTCAGGAAAAGATTTATTTATTTAGTTGTGTCTCCCAAAGTACCTATTTGCCTCTATGAAGTAAATGAACAAACAGCTTTATTTCTGATATTTCTGAGAGAACTTACACTTGCACAATGTAAGGTCTAATTCATCACACCAACGAAGCATTCAGAAGCGTGAACAATGTGCTGGAGAGAAAGTGAGGTTTAGTAGACAGATCTTTGAAGTTAGGCAAAACCCAGCAAAATTGTCAAGTACGTACATTTGTCTTTGTCACTGACCCTCTTCCTTTCTGGTCCTGTCCTGAAGAAGAGACTCCTTACGTACTACTTGTATCTGTTGTTGTTACTAACTCCCGTTAGTTAACCGATGTGCTGACAGATAAGAACCAAAGCTGCAGTTCTTTTAGGAGTGTGGCCAGCATGGTAGTCTTCCCTCCCATCTGCTTCCCTGTATTTCCCAGCCTCCTGCATGGGCAGGGCGGCCAGCAGATTGTGGATGGAAAGGATGTACTCCACTTGTAGGCCTAAATGATCTGCACTCTGTGAATCTAAAACATCCTATACCATCTTCCATGCTCTCCTTGTCTCATCCCTGGTCCCCTGAAAGGACTCTAAACACCTGCATCAGACTTTGCACAAGCAAGGCATACTTTTGTTACGTCAGGTCACTGAGACTCTAGTTTATTCTTTGGCATAGCATTGTCTACTCTGACCAATGTTTAAGTTATTTTTAAATTCCATAGGTGACTATGAAGGGCAATTAAGTCACAAATTAATGAAGCTAAGGATGGAATGACAGGCATCAGTGTGAGTCTTTGGGATAAAAGGGGACTCTTGGTACAGCCTTAAGCCACGTCATGAAGACTAACTTCTTTGAGCCCTAAGGATATTGTATTGACATCAGAACTTGTCTCTTACTAGTTTGTCCTGCTCCCCTCACGTTTTTAGTTTTTTGGATTTGCAAACTGGGGGGTGATTAATACCCATGTCATGGAATTACTGTGGGGATTAAAAGAGATGCTGTATTTAAAATGTCCAGACTGGCACTCGGAGAACATCAGAGATGCATTCCATAATTAACTTTGTACATTTCTGATGTGATGCACAGACCGGTGTTATTTACTTTAGTGACATCTAGTAGTTTTAAAATTCTTGTTTAAAAATTGAACATTCCATCTTCAGTGTCACAGGGCTCTGACTGCCCTGCCCAAGTCAATGCATGAATAAGTGCCCAATAAATGGTAGCTATTGTTACTTTCCTGTTGATCTTTAAAAGGGGTTGAGGGCGATGTTGTCATTGTGACGACTGTTTATTCTTCAGGCTCAGAATGGCTGAATTGCCACAGCCTAGACTGTTTGCTGGGCAATGGTGTGCAACTGATTGGATTGATGCCAGTCAAACTGATTTGTTCTAAAGGCCAGCAAAACTGGACTGAGCATAATAACTACGTGTTCCAATTATGTTTATCCTTGAATTGTTTCTTTCTATAAACAATAGCTGGAAGAGCGTTGAATGGAATTCTGGTGGTAGTTTTCTAAAGACCTGGATCTAGACCTCCAAAGTCCCCAGCTTTACTATTGCGTGACAGTGAAAATTAACTTAACCTTCCCAGTTTCATTTCCTCACCTTTGAAATGAGAGCTTTGACTGGAGACTCTTTAAGGATCCTTTCTCTAATCTATTATAACTCAAAACGATTTAAGTTCCTCATGGCTTAGTCTCTGTGTGAGAGTGAATTCAAAGAAATTGTGTGGTACCTAAGAAGTTATTAGAGTTCTTAAAATATTATTTTAGTTTCTCAATAAACTGCCAAACTGGGGTTTGCTTTTTTTCTGGAGGGTATACTTTTAAAAAAGAAAAAAACACCATTATTGAGATATATCTCACATACCAGACAGTGCACCCCTTAAAGCCTACCATTCAATAGATTTTAGTATTGGGTATTCATTCCTTTTCTTTAAAGATTTTATTTATTTATTTTTAGAGAGTGGGGAAGAGAAGGAGACAGAGAGGGAGAAACATCAATCGGTTGCTTCTCGCATGCCCCCAACTGGGGACCTGACCTGCAACCCAGGCATGTGCCCTGACCAGGAATTGAACCAGCGACCTTTTGTTTTGCAGGATGCTGCCCAATCCACTGAGCCACACAAGTCAGGCCTGAGTATGCATTCTTAATACATAAAAAGCACCTTAAAATCTCCATACTTCACTGTCATTCTCATCCCCTTCAACATGGACATCAGGTGCCTCCCCAAAGCTCTGAATCTCCAACTCACGCCCCTCAATCCTGAAAACCTCCTTGGCATCCATTTCACATGTTTCTCCTTCCTTCTCTTGCCACGTCTCTCAACTCTTTAATATATAATTAACTAGGACTTGTCCATTTTTCTATTTTCTTTCTATCTATTCATTCTTCAGATTCTGAGCAAAAAAGGAGAGTCTAAGAGCAACCTGAACAGGTGAAAAAAAATTTCATTTTGATCTAAAAGAGGGCGTGGGTTCTGGAGGGAGGACTGTGAAGTCTCCCACTTAACTATCACTCCTGTTTTCCTGTGGGCACACTGAGGCTCCCCCTCCTACGCTCCTCTCTGCCATCACCCACACCTGGAAGTGCACTGCTGTTTCTGAGGAAGGACTAGGATTTCAGGGGACAAACTGTTGGATCACTTTCTCACAGATTGACGCAGGTTCCACTTGTCCCATTTGTGCTGTAAAAATCATACAGCTGTACTCCCATTGTTTTTCACTTCTACCCGAGGGGAGTAGACCTCTTGATAGCATCTCTGGGATGGCGCGGGTGTGTCTGTGGAGTGACAGGTCTGCCCTTGTCTTCTGCAGGCAGCCCTTGCCCGATAAGGCCATACCAGGCCTCTCACTTCCTAGGAAGTCATCTCCATGCAGTGTGAAAATTTCACTCTGACCTAGTTTGTTCTGTGTGTTGTTTTACTGACTTTCATACTGATGGAAATCAATTAAAGAGTAAATATTTATTAAGCACCTGCTGTGTTCAAACTGTGCCCTAAGTATTCAGTGTAATGCCTGGCCTCATGTAGTCTTAAAATGGAGAAGTATATATAAAAACATAAACATTATTGTATTAGACCTAAAAGGAAGCTTATCTTTTAGGACAAACTATAATTCTTTTTTTAATGGAAAATATATTTATAATAGATTAATATTGGATAAATAATAAATAATGCATTGTTTATTGTCAATCTTTTGTAATATATAGAAGTATGAAGGAGAAAGTATAAAAGATGAGAAATTCTTTTTTTAGAAACCATTAGAGTTTTAGGACTTCCAGCCAAGATGGAGGTGTAGGTAGATACACTTTGCCTCCTTGCACAACCAAAAGAAGGACAACAACAAACTTAAAAACAAAAAACAACCAGAACTGCCAGAAAATCGAACTGTATAGAAATCCGACAACCAAGGAATTAAAGAAGAAACATTCATTCGGACTGATAGGAGGGACAGAGAAGGGCAGCCCAGCAGCGAGGATGTGTAGCAAGGCTGTGGCTGGAGGACCGGGCGGGTGAGGCAGCAGCTAGCAAACAGGGCAGTCCCACATTTGTATGCCAATACACTGGGAGGAACAACTGGGGAGTGAGACAGCACAACCCAGGGTTCCAGCACAGGAAAAAAAGCCCTCAAAACCTCTGCTGTAAAAACCTGTGGGGGTTGTGGTGGTGGGAGAAACTCTCAGCCTCACTAGAGAGTTCACTAGAGAGACCCACAGGGTCCTAGAATGCACAAAAAACCACCCACATGGGAAACAGCACCAGAAGGGCCCAATTTGCTTGTGGGTAGCAGAAGAAGTGACTGAAAGTCAACAGAGAGCTGAGCAACCAGCATTGTTACCTCTCGGATCCCTCCCCCACATATAGCACCACAACACAGCAATGATGTGGGTTGCTCTGCTCTGGCAAATACCTAAGTGTCCGCCCCTTACTACATAACACTTGCACCGAGACAAAGAAATATGGCTCAAATGAAAGAATAGATCAAAACTCCAGTAAAACAATTAAGTAACAAAGAGATAGCCTATCTATCAGATGCAGAGTTCAAAATACTGGTAATCGGGATGCTCACAGAAATGGTTGAGTATGGTCACAAAGTGGAAGAAAAAGTGAGGGCTATGCAAAGTGAAATAAAGAATAATATACCAGGAATCAACAGTTAAGGGAAGGAAATCGGGACTCAAATAAATGATTTGGAGCAAAAGGAAGAATTAAACATTCAAGAACAGAGTGAAGAAACAAGAATTCAGAAAAATGAGGAGTGGCTTAGGAACCTCTGGGACAACTTTAAACATTCCAACATCTGAATCACAGAGGTGCTGGGAGGAGAAGAAGAAGATCGAGAAATTGCTAATTTATCTGAAAAAATAATGAAAGAAAACTTCTCCAATCTGGCAAAGGAAATAGACTTCCAGGAAGTCCAGGAAGCCCAGCAAGTCCCAAAGAAGTTGGACCCAAGGAAGCACACACCACAAGGCACATCGTAATTACATTACCCAAGATTAAAGATAAGGAGAGAATCCTAAAAGCAGCAAGGGAAAAGAAGACAGTTACCTACAAAGGAATTCCCATAAGACTGTCAGCTGATTTCTCAAAAGAAGCCTTACAGGCGAGAAGGGGTTGGAAAGAAGTATTCAAAGCCATGAAAGGCAAGGACCTTTATCCAAGATTACTCTATCCAGCAAAGCTATCATTTAGAATAGTAGGTCAGATAAAGTGCTTCCCAGATAAGGTCGAGTTAAAGGAGTTCATCATCACCAAGCCCTTATTATATGAAATGTTAAAGGGACATATCTAAGAAAAAGAAGACGATCAAAACTATGAACAGTAAAATGACAACAAACTCACAGCTATCAACAACTGAACCTAAAAAAACCAAAAAACCAAGTAAACAATTAGAACAGGAACAGAATCACAGAAATGGAGATCACATGGAGGGTTAGCAGCAGGGAGGGGGTTGGGGGGAGAATGGGGGAAAAGGTACAGGGAATAAGAAGCATAAATGGTAGGTCCAAAATAGGGGGAGGTTAAGAATAGTATGGGAAATGGAGAAGCCAAAGAATTTATATGTCTGACCCATGGACATGAACTAAGGAGAGGGTGAATGCTGGTGGGTGGGGGTGTGCAGGGAGGAGGGGAATGAAGAGGGGTGAATAAAATTGGGCAACTGTAATAGCATAATCAATAAAATATACTTAAAAAAATAAAAAAAAAACCATTAGGGTTTTGATGAACATCCTGCCAGCCATTTTGCTGTGTATATGTACACACATATTATACATCCCTAATTTTACGTAAATGGATTTATAATATACTCACTAATTGTTTTTTTTTTCACCTAGAAGTATGTCAGGAAATGGTTTCTTTATCAGTAAATGTAGATGGACATCATTATATTTAATTATAGCAGAGTATTCAATTGCATCACTATACTTTATGTAACTAATTCCCTATTAATAGAAATTTAAATTGTTTTCAATTCTTAAAAATACTATAAACAATCACTGCATATTATCATAGATTCCCTGGAGGTAGAATTGCCTAGTCAAAAGATATGTGCATTTAAGCTTTTGATACATAATGCCACACTTCCCTCAAAAACCATGCCCCTTGATTCGGATGCTGTTATCTCCTTGGCCCACTCTGCAGGCCCCACAGGTGGAACAAGCTTGTGGCCTCCTGTGTGTTTCAGCCAATGCCATTCTCTGGCTATGGATATCTTCCACAGGTAGGGAGGCAGGAAGCACTGGACATGCCAGGGAGCTTATGTGACCCCTAAACAATACATGATGGCAATTAGTAGATAAATTCCCCAGTCTGTTTGCCTCATGGTGAGACTATTCAGAGGTGTGTTCTCCCCAGTCCTTGGAAGAGTTCAGTCCATGCCTGTAGTGGTGTCCTGCTCCATAACTCACTGACTCACTTTTCTCCCTTGCTATGTGACTTTCCTTGGCTTTCCAGGACTTGTACTCAAATCCTGGTGTCAGGTCTATCTTTGGGAGAACCCAAATGAAAACATCCTTTATATTACATATGAAAAGTGTGGTATGCAAAATAATGGCCCCCCAAAGATGTCCTCATCTTAACCCTTGGAACCTGTGAAATGTTACCTTACATGGCAAAAGGGACTTTGCAGATTTAATCACAGATTAGGAATCTTGAAATGGGAAGATTGTCTGAGTGACCCCAGTGAATCATAAGGGTCCTTCCAAGTGAAAGGAGGAGGCAAAAGAGGAGAGTCAGAAGGAAATGTGAAGAGTAGTTAGAGAGATGAGTAGTTAGAGAGATGTAGTGTTCCTGGCTTTGAAGGTGGAGGAAGAGGCCACCAGTCAAGAATTGTGGGCGGCCTCTGGAAGCTGGAAAAGGCAAAGGAATGGATTCTCCTCTAGAACCTCCAGAAAGGAAGCAACCCTGTGCACACCTTGATTTTAGCCCTGTAAGACCTATATTGGAGCTCTAACCTACCCAAATGTGAGATAATAAATTTGTGCCATGTTTCTGGTCATCTGTTACAACAGCAATGAAAAACTAATACAAAAATTTCAGTACTACAAGGGAATGGATGCCAGAAACATCATATGGCAGTGCTCACTCTTCCAAACGAGAGGCACGAACAGTGAGGCATGCAGAAGGGAGGAGGCATGCCTTGTGCCCCCTCCCCTTGAGTGCAGTCGGAGTTTGCTTGCAGAAGAGTTTACAGTAGATGACTCAATGGCCACTAAGTATAGGCCTGTGGCCAGAAATGCTCCCCACAAGCTGAGGGTTTGTGTTTTAATTTACTTGAAATTTCTGCTAGGCTTTAAAAACATTAAGTGTGTAGAAAAATTATCTGGGAGAATAAAAAGTTGAAAAAAGATCATGTGGGGAATTTATTAAAAATGCAGATTCTTGGATCTCCTTTGCCAGGAATTCTGATGGAAAGGTCTGGAATAGAGCCCAGGAATTAACATGTAAAACCAGGTTATTCTGACACATGCTGCTTTTGGGACTCTCCTACTGGAAACTCGTGTTCCCTGGTGGCTGGATTTGGGGTCTGCATGGTCTCTACTCTGTCAGGCAGGTTGTATAGACAAGATCAGAAAACAAGGGAATCACTAGAAATTATCTACTGTTGTATCATGTGCAAAAATCCTAGCCAGCTTCTGCTTGGGGGGACTATGTCACAATAGTAATTAGAGTCAACTGAAGCCTGCTTTTAATAGCTAGATGTGGCCTGTGTCACCAGAGACAGAGTATTTGGGCCCCTGCACCCCCGAGGATTGTTTGATCTATGGTCGGTTTGCCTGCAGTAGCATTTCCTCATTTGGCTAATGGGCATATCATTTCCAGATGACCTTGGAGAGCTAGGCTGTTCAGCACTTACTGACTGGAAGAAGCACATTCAGACATTTGAAACATCCTAAGGATTACAGATGTGCCGGAGGGTGTCTTGGATCTTCTCCAGTGAGGGCTGTGGAGGTCACCTAGAAAGAATGCTTGCATTTGCCACATGCCTTTTTGAAGGAGGGTCTGTGCTTTCCTAGCTTCATGCAGCTCTCTCTGAAATGTCAGAAGATAAGAAATGCCTCTCAGCACGAAGGCTTCCAGGCACATATGTGACAAGAAATTTGGCATCAGCTTTACAAGTGTCAGATGTCTAGGATAAAGCAATATGGGTATAGTATTTCTAGTGCTATTTTGGTGCCTCGTGCATGAGCCTGCAGCATTAGAAAAACTGCTTTTCAGCTTTGGTGATAGCCTTACTGGCACTCGGTGTGCATGTCTAAAAGTATAGTTGCGTCACACACTAGTGATGGGCCACAGCAAGGCCCCTACAGTCATGGTGCTGAGCTTCAAGGGAGTGCCCTTGAGGGACCCAGGCATCCTGTGATGGCTTGGGTGGTACAGCCACAGAGCCTCTGATCAGATGGTGACTTCTAAGCATTAATCAACTCTTCCAACACCCGTGCCAAATTGGTAAACATGCTTATCCTCACTTTTTCAGGCAGGCAGCTAAAGCATGGAGAGTTCAACAAACAAGGTCACACTCAGTTGGTTCACTTATTTTATTGTTTAGTGATGTCAGGTGAATGCTTTCAGAATAAATTTCCACTTTATATAATTCAGGGAGTATGTTTCTTGGGGAGAGAGCCTTTTTGGTTGTTTGACTGGCTAGAACTAGAAGTTCCCAGTCTGGCTGTCCATTGGTTAGGAGAAAATGCCTGGGGCACTTGGCTTAATGACTGCCACAGGCAGTGCGGAAAAACCATGTAAGAAAAAACAAAATGTGGTGATGTAGTGAGGTTGTTATGGCAATAATATCTACATAGGAATATTGTCTATGAAGTCTGAGTGATAATACGCCCTTCTCACCCAAGATATTTGACACTGACTGGTTTGTCTTTTAATTTTATTTCTACTTATTAATTTATTTTAAAAAGTCCAGTGATAAGCTGTGGCCACCATAGTTTAAGAAGATTGAAAGGAACTTAAAAGTGGAGAGTACCCTGAATGATTCAAAAATGGAAAAAGAAGACCTGTGAGAAAAGGCGAAGGCATTGCTCTTAAGTTGTAGAAAGAAAGGTGGTGGAAAAGTATGTAGTCTGTGAATGTATCATAAAGTATTATTTTGTAGAAAGCAATTTGATTTTCTGTTGATGACAACACTTGAAAATGTAGGTGTTTCCCAGAGCATGGAAGGTTTAAAGAGTCATAAGAAAGAATTTTCTGGTATTGAGGATGTGAAAAGGCAGGCCAGGCTACCCAGAAAGGGATACCCTTTTCTTTTCTTTCTTTTTTTTTTAAGATTATTTATTTATTTTTAGAGAGAGGGGAAGGGAGAAAGAAAGAGAGGGAGAGGAACATCAGTGTGTGGTTGCCTCTCATGCACCCCCCACTGGGAACCTGGCTTGCAACCCAGCATGTGCCCTGACAAGAAATCTAGTCCAGTGGCCCTTCAGTGTGCAGGCTTGAGCTCAATCTACTGAGCTACACCAGCCAGGGCAGGAATGCCCTTTTCCAAAGGTCTCTTATAAGTAGTCTAAGTCATCAAGGCAAGGCTAATGGGCAGGGCTAATGGCCTCACATGATGCACCCCCACCACCAATACCCTAAGTGGGTTGCTGGTAGTGATGGTGGAAGGATTTTTTTTTTCTTTCAAATCTTTAGGTTGAAATAATTTTAGACTTAGAATTGCAAAACTCTTACAGTCACCCCTTGATATCCACAAAGGATTGGTTCTAGGGCCACCTGCAGATACTAAAATCCATAGATGCTCACGCCCCTTATGTGAATGGTCTTGTATCTGCTCAGAACCTATTCATATCCTCCTGTATACTTTAAACCATGTCTATATTACTTATAGTAGCTAACAATAATGTAAATGCTATGTAAGTAGTTGTTATATTATAATATGTTGGGCATAATGACAAGAAAAAAAAGTATGTACATGTTCAGTACAGATACTACCGTCATAGGCCTAACTACATAGTATACATTAGCAACAATACCCTTCAATATTTTTCCCCCCAAATATTTTCCACTCATGTTTGGTTGAATCCTCAAGTGTGGAGCCTATGGAGACAGAGAGATGACTGTACATGAGAGTATGAGAGTTCCCATATATCTTTCACCCAACTTCTCCTAATGCTTACATTTTACACAACCATGGAACAATGGCCAAAACTAAGAAATTGACATCATACACAATAGGGTGCAGAATTTTGAGGGAAGGGAGTCTAGGGAGGGGCAATGGGACATCCACAAATCCTTCCATAGACAGATCACTTTTGTTTGTTTAATATATTGGAGTTCCACATGAGACTTTGTTTAAACAAATGATCCTATTGCAAGAAATTTAAAAACCATAGATCTAGGAAGGAGGTAGTTAGGCTGACCTCCACTCTTAGGATTTTATACTTCATTTGTCAAACAGAAAGTAAATGTGTTTGGTAGAAGGCATTTATTAATAAAACTCTTATTTTGGGGTACATATACTTTTTTATTGTTTCTTCATCTCTTCAGGCTTGTCCTGCCCCCAGTAAGGTATTTATTCTTGTTTTATCCCCAGCGCCAAAACAATTCCTGGCCTATCCATAGTCCATGCTTAATTAATATTTGTTCATCGAACCAAATTGACATGCTCACCCTTTCCTCATTTTTCACATTTCTAACATTTAGTCAAATATCTGCTCAGACCTTCCATGACCACACTAATTAAAATAACATTCCTTCTCTTTGTAGCCTGTACTATTTTTTTCTTTTAATTCAGAGTA
Organism: Micronycteris hirsuta; assembly: GCA_004026765.1. NCBI lineage: Eukaryota > Metazoa > Chordata > Mammalia > Chiroptera > Phyllostomidae > Micronycteris > Micronycteris hirsuta. The sequence continues at coordinate 53,020 of PVJI01004673.1, read as the reverse complement.
CTTCTCATTACCTGACAGATGACTTGTTAGTTAACGTGTTTGTTAAAGGTGTACTGTCTCTCACTAACAGTCAGCTGCTTGCGGACCGTGGCTGTCTTGTTTTTGTTGAATCCCTGTGCTAGACTGGTGTCCAGCACCTGGGCGTTTCCATGGAACTGTTTAAAGGGTGAGTGAATGAATGCAGACGTGGTCATCGTACTTTTAAGGTACAGTCAACTTCAGCAAACTCCATGGCAGCATCTTTGAATTTACAGCTTGCATATATGAAAACCAACAGTTTGACTATTTTTTAAAACAGATCATTATCTTTATAAATGCCCCTGTGTCCTTCCCTGATGCTGGGAAACTAGTTCTTACTTTAATGCCGCATAATGATACTGCAGCTGCTAATGCCATAGGCATGCTTCTGAAAGAAAAAGGAGAACTTCTCTGAAACTCTGAGCTCCGAGAAGGATGATGACTATTCACGATAGTTGTATTGTCGTTGTTAATGAGTGTTATGCAAAGGAGAGAGACTCACACAGCCCTATCAGCATCATGACAATCTCACACCACCAGGTTAACGGGAACTCGGATTCCATTAAGTGAATTAAAATTGTTCAAAACATTACATATGTGGGCGTCCCATCGTATGACAACTGGACCATTAAGAAATGCCCACTATCCACATAGAAGAATTCAAATGTTCTTATTATCTGTCTATATGGATGTGAACAAAGTACCTAATGTATATCTGCTATTTAAAAAACTTTTTTTGTGTGCACAAAGACAACAACAAAACAAATGCCCTCATGACTCAGTTGTGCAAAGTTCCGTAGAGGGCAGTTTAGAGCCGCTCAGTCTGGAACTCCATGCTTTCATCACCACATTTGCAGTTTAAGAGACAGAGACTTCCTATTCCATGCTGAGTGTGGTAGGCAGAAGAATGGACCCCCTTGGTGTCATGCCCTAACCTGTGGAACCTGTGAATATGTTAGATTACATAGCAAAGAGGAATTCAGTTTCACTTGAAATTAATATTGCTAACTATCTGACCTTACAAAGAGAAGATTACCCAGGATTATCTGAGGTCCCAAGGTAATCACAGTGTTTGTAAAAGTGAAAGAGGGAGGCAGAAGAAAGTGTCAGAGAACATTGGTATGAGAAAGACCAACCACTGCTGGCTTCAAAGCTGGAAGATGCCATGAGCCAAAGAATGCGGGCAGCCTCTAGAAGCTGGAAAAGGCAGGAAAGTGGTTTCTCTACTGAAGCTCCAGAAAGGAATGCAACCTTGGTTTTAGTCTAGTGATACCCATTTCTGACTTCCGGTGTCCAGAACTGTTAAGACAATAAAGTTGTGTTGTTTTAAGCCACCAAATTTGTTGTAATTTGTTATAGTAGCAAGAGGAAACTAAGATACCAAGTCTTATTCATACCCCTATGAGGCTCTCTACAATCTGATCCCACCCCACCTACCCACCTTTCTCTCTCTTTTTATTGATCCAGCTTCCTCTGTTCTGCTCCAGTGAGATCGGTTTCCTCCCTCCACATACCCTATATTCATTTCCACTCCCTAGCTTTTTGCCCTCCTATGGGTTTCTATGATCAGGAAAGAATTTCTCCCTCTTGCTGGAATGAACCTGTGTGGACATGGTTTCTTCTTCCCTTTAACTACTATCAACCTCGATTGCCCTGACTCTTCAGATGCTTAGATGTTAGAAGACTTCAACCAAAATGAATTGAATTTCTGCCATGTGCCAGCACTGATGACATGAAAATGAGGAAGATTAAAAGGTTTACTTTTATGGACACACACTGACTAGTTGCAGAGAGGTATACACAGAAGCAGTTACGAAACAACATGCCACCTAGTCTAGCTGAGTATGTTGAGAGTTGTGACACTATGGAGGGAAAGGAACAACTGCCTGCTTCATAGAACACATCCGGGAATGGCAGGTGCTGTGTAGGTAACACTTCTCAGGTAAGGGCATATGTGGTCTGACTCACTAATGAGGAGGCAGCAAGAACATCCAAGGCCTCCACTTCATTTATGGCATAGGAATATTCCACAAATCTCACGAAAGCTTTAGGATTTTTTGCTTTGCCTTTGGAAATAATAGTTGGCAAGATACAACTAAATACAGACTAAAAATGGTAACAGAGACAGATGTGGAGTACCAGCTGGCACTGATATAGCCTGGCCAACCCAGCAGCCTCTGGGTTGAGTCATGGTGTGTACAGGCAGATCAAGAGCAAGTGAAGTGATTTTAACATTTACATACTGATTGCAGTTAAGTGTACTGCTTGTTTAACAATTCTCCCATAGACTAAAAAATATTTAATTAAAGTAATGGAAAACCCAAAACCTCTCTTATTCATGATATTACAAAAATATGTTTCTCATGCCTTTATTTTTTTCATGCCTTTAACTAATAGTTTTATGTTGATGATTCTGAAATCTACCTACCTGTCTGTCTGTAGTCATTAGTTCTGACTTGTACTCTAGTTCCTGATTGAAAATCTCTTACAGGACATTTCTAATCAGAATTGCTGTCATCACATCAGCATTTACATGTCCAAAACCGAATTACTGTGATCCAAGAACTCTAGGAATCTCTCCCCAATCTCAATTTCTGTTATTAATATCAACATTATTGGTTCCCAAGATATTCCATACTGAGAACAAGTTAGAACAAAAAAAAGTCTGGAGTAATTGTCAGGACTTAGGGATCTAGTTTAGATTCTGCCATTCACCTTTACATAATTTTGGTTAATTCACATAACCTTCAGCATCTGTTTTCTCATGTTCAAAATGAAGAGGCTGGACTAGAAGCTAGATGAATCATTTATTTGACAAATATGTTTTTTTTTTTAATCTTCACCTGAGGATATGTTTATTGAAGAGAGAGAGGGAGAGAAGTATCAATCAGTAGATTTCTGCTTTGTCTGGGAATTGAACTTACAACCTTTTGGTGTATGGGATGACACTCCAACCAACCGAGCCACCCAGCCAGGGCACAAACGTGTTTTCAGCATCTATGATGTGTCAGTCAGTCATTAACAGAGTCTGGTGTGGGGATGTGACGTTGACCGAGCTCTAAGTGTCTCCTGCATCATTGATTCTGTCACTAAGCCCCATTGATTCTGTCTTCACAGTGTCTCTGATTGGGCCCTTCCTTCGGTCTCCTGCTGCTGTCACTTTTGTCAGGAAGGGCTCTCACTTCCTCATGCTGGGGTGCCTGCTGGAGCCTCCTCCCTGGCTCTCTTAGTTGCCCTGCACTAAGCTATGCTGCACAGTTCATTCTTGCCAGGTAACGCTCCTCCTCAAGAGCCTCATGCTTTCTATTGCCTCTTATATCTGACAGCCCAGTTTTGTAGACTATTGTCAAGGGTCTTCTGTAATCTGTCCTTCCTTCATGTCTCATTTTATTTCTGTTTTCCAACATGAAACTCATTTTTCGTCACGTCAGTCTCCTCATGCTTCCCCAAACACGGCTCTCATCTACATCTCCACACTGGCCGAGTCCCTGGGGCTGGCGCACTTCTCTGACCTCACTGTGACCAACCCCGTCCCACAGGGCTCAGTGAAAGGCACATATGCTCCAGGAATGCTTCCCTGGAGCCCCATCCCCACCCCCTCGTTTATCTACCATGGCCCCCACTGTGTTTTTTTCATGTTTAGGATATTTGGCTACAGAATATTACGGCATCCTCATTTGTTAAATGTGTAGGTCTTACAGCTTCAGTACATTTGGGAGTGCTTTACACACAGGTGCTGCATCAGACATTTCTTTTATGTCCCAGCCCAGGCCCAAGAGCACGAGAGTCAAGATTAAGACTGTGAATTCCTAAGACTGGCTGCCTGAGTTCTTAACATGGCTTCATCTTTTCCCAGCTGTGTGACCATAGGATATTTACTTATCCTCTCTGAGCTTCCATTTTCTTATTTGTAAAATTGGTGCAACAATATCACTTGCCTCCATTATGTGCTAGTTAGTATGAATAGAGGGTTTAGAACAGATCTTAATATATAGTGAGTGCTCAAGAAGTCTTAGCTATTATTATTTCATTGGATTATTGTTAGAATTAAATGAGATAATTAATGTAAAACCCTCAGCATACTACCTGGCCTATAGTAAGTGCTTAGTAGATATTAGCTTTATTATGATTATTCTGTTTAACAGGTGAAAAGATTTTGTGGAAAAGAAAATAGTCATAGTCATAATTATTGTTAAATATGTAAAACTTATGAGGTAGCATTATAATGACCTCTATTTTTTTAAAGATGAAGAAAGTGAGGTTTAAAGAGGTTAACTAACTTGATGAGTGGAATAAATCCCCAGGAAGCCTGACTGCAGAATATGTGCCGTTTAAACCATTATTCTTGGCGTCTGCTCCTGCTGGGCAGCGTGCGGGAAGTTCTGATCTGGTAGTGGAGACAGACATGGAATTTGGGTTCATACAGCCCTGGTTCCCATCCTGGCTTCACCACTTACCTGGGCAGGATATCCAATCCTTCAGAGGTTGTGTTTCCTTATCTGTGAGATGGGGACAGTAATACCTCCTTCGTATGATTGTGGTGGGAATTAAGAGGTAACATAAGTAAAGCTCCTAGCACGTGGCGTGGCCTTTGTAGGTGTTCAGTACATTTTCTGTTTCTTCTTCTTTCTCTCCCTCTTGAAATTTTGAGGTAAATGTTATACATTAAGTGTGTCTAATTAGTCTGTGATGTGAATTAAAATGCAATGTTGAGACCAGAGAAGCAACTCGTCAGAGTCAGTATTGCGTTGACCTGACTTTGTGTTATAAATAACCAAACATGACTGGTATTCATGACATGTGAACACCGGGCACGACTTACTCATGACCACTGTCACAGCAGTATTTCTAAGTAGATGGAGTTCTTTCTACAAGTTGTGGCAGGTTCCGTTGGGGAAAGTCTTTTGCCAAGTAGGTGGGGGTGAGTAAGGAATTTGAGATTGCAAATATAGTCTGATTTGAGCATCTGGTTGTGCATGCGAGGAGCAGAGAATGCCTGGACTTTGAGCAAGCATCCTGTCGGCCTTTGAAGGTCATATCCCTCTTTGATGGACATGCCACTAGAATTTTCCTAGGATTGTTTTATTTTAGTCTTTGGACTGAGTTGGTGATGACACAATCTGTGGTTGAAAATAGCATGAATAATTGGGTTAGAGGCAACATTAATGTCCCAAGATGTTAATAGAGCCAGCTACCAAGAATTCATAGAGAGGAAGAGAGGAAGGCCCTTCCCAAACTCAATTTCTCAGTAGGCACAGGTTATATGATACGTTTCAACAGTGAGTAAGAGAAAACATCAGCCTCTTGCATATGTTGTAACCTTCAAGTAAGCAGTACACAGGCTACACTTTCCTTTTCTTCCTTTTAAAATTTTAATCAAGACGTGTTACCTTACACAGAGTGGATGATCTCTGCAACTTCACTGCTCCCTCTGAGGGCAGCTGCTGACCAGTGCAGCAGCAAGGACACTCAGCCCCTCCAGTGTCTAACTTCTTTTATAGAAGGAAATTCAGTTAGATTCACTCAAATACCTGCTTCTTCACAAAGTCTGTGGGGATTCTATCTATCTGTTTGTCCATCCATCCACCCATCCATCCATCCTTCTGTCCATCCATGCAAACATTTCTTGAACTACTATATTTCAGGAACTGAGAATTTTGCTCAGGCTACAAAGATGAACAAAACCAAGGTCTGTCCCTTAAGGTATTCACTGACTGATAGGGGAGGCAGATGTGAAAACAAATGGTTTTAAGGCATTTGCTGACTAGTAGGGGAGACAGATATGAAAACAAATGGTTTAAAAAAATAATAATAGGGGAACATGCAATGCCAAGGGAACTGCAAGGAACATGTTGTCTTTATTTGGTGTTTACTGAATTCTAAGTTTGCAAATGCTGATGTATGATTGTAATAGTAACAACTGTTGAGAGGAAGAAAGGGAGTTACATCTACTTCAAATGTACTCGTTTACTGTACGACCTGTTCTGACTTCAGCAATGAGGAGGGCTGAAACCCTTGTGCCTTGCTTTAAGACAATACAGACACGGGAAGGCACGGTTCCAAAGACATTTCTCAGAGTGATGTTCCAGTGTGGTTTTCTGTTGAGAGGCATGTAAAGATTTAGGGGAGGTCTTGCTGGGGTTTAGCCCCCTGCAGTAGCAAAGATGGCACTTCCAGATGGGTGAGGACTCAGCAGGCGACACAGAGGAAGGTGGTCCTTGAGCACAGAGCTGAGAGTAGGGGGGGCCTTGAGGGATGGGCCTGAATTTTCCACATTCATCCCTAGTGAGAGTCCCAGAGGCTGAAAGAAGCCCCTCACACCTTGTCCAAGGCTCTTCCCTCTGTCCTCCAAATAAGCGGGCCCCAATCCCAGTCCAGGAAGTCAGTGTCTCAGAAAGGAGTACTTGATTTAGAGTCTTTCCCTGTGGAGAGACTTGGAAAAGCTGTGAGTTCCAAGTCTTTTAGATGAACCCACCCCTGGGCTCCTGCTGGGAGGTCATCAAAGCCTGGGTCATATATAGTAACTTTTGAAAATATACATTCTTGTTGCCTTCCAAGTAAATGAAACTTCAAAGGTGATAATCCAGCAGTTGCCTAGAGAGCTGTGTCCTTCTGAGCTGTGGACAGAAGCTAAAACAGGCAAGCGTCAGCCTGTTGAGTGTGTGGTTGATTTCAACGTAATTATGACACCAGTGAAAAAGGTCTCAAGTCTTATGAGGCATGAGAGGCACCGTGACTTAGTGCAGAAAACAGGGGCTTTGGAGCACTACTGGCTGTTCTTTTATGTAGACAAAGGAATGTTGGGTAAATAACTTCCATGAGCCTATAAAAACTGTGAGAACGGGCTATCGTGAATAATAAATTATGTGATACGAACCAGAATAATGCCTGGCAAAAAAAGGATTTACTTTCAGAGTTTCCCTGCTTGATATGGCAGCCAGTCATTAAATAATTCTCCAGTGATTCATCCTCAGGGATAACAATAGCGAACCTTTATTGAGTGTTTATTATGTACTAGGTTATACTGGTTCCTTTACATATGTTATCCCATTCACTCCTTATAATAAGTCTTTGGGATAATAGTATTATCCCTATTTTATGGATAGATAAGGCAACTGAGGCTCAGACAGGCTCAGTAATATACCCAAGTTCACAGAGTTAGTGAGTGTTAGAGTGAGGACTCCCTCCTAGGTGGTCTGACTCTGGAGCACGTGCGTCCAGCAACAACATTATTACATATGTAACTTGGTAAGTGAGGACACCCAGAACTGTGGCATTCTCTCCTGCACACTGTAGGACCACTGTAGGCTGTGGTCAGGTGAGTGCTGAAGGGAACAAAGTACCATTAAGGCATCTGATAGGTCTATAGGTTCGTGAACGTGAGATTCAGAATTCTAGGCCATGATTTAGGATTTCCATAGACTGGCAAGGGGCTGTATTGTGTGACTTTAAGTGTGGTGTGAAGGGTGGATAGAGTGAAGGTCATGGAAGGACTGTCCATAGTCACACAGGTGGTGGCTCCCATGTAACCGGAAAGTCTGGGGAAGGGTGGTGGTGCTTAGGTCCTTCACTATTCACATCCAGTGAGTGAAAGGAGAGACACTGTTGTCGGTGACGTCTCGCCTGTACCCACAGGCTGATGGGACGTAGGTTACATCATTTTTGACGGTGTGAAGGCTCTCACCTCAGTACCCAGGCAGGTGAGAACGGTGGGTCCAGGGACTCAAGGAGGCCAGGTCACTGTGTGTAGTCTGCAGTTGTCACATTGGCCTCAAAGTAGTTGCTATGACTGAGACAACTTTCTTACAATATTGTAAGTCCTGGACTTTAGTTTGGGACGTGGACTCAGTTTGTTTCCTTTTCCTGAATTGCAGGTTATCATAGTTGTGTTTAGTGATACGACAGATACACCCGATCAGACAGGTATTAAACATCTATGTAGGCTTTCTACCCTGCTGATGATTCGGTAGTAGGATATGCAGGCAGTGGGAGCCCCATTCCTGTCCTCAGGATATTTTAATTTTGATTAAAGAGAAAACCAAAACACTGCTAGTTGTTTTAAGGATTAAGATCACATCTAACAAAATGGAGTTCATTGAAACATTTTATAAGGAAACTCATGAAGTTTTACTGGCAAAAGTATTTCAACGTTTACAGGTCTGAACACTTGACATTTGGATGTGAGCCTAACTGAATGGTTGTGAACAGAGAATGATGACTAACAACTGTTTCTCCAAAGAATTTGAAATGTTTAGGAGAGATGAAACAGGGTCTTTTTAAATTTTAACACATTTACTAACAGACTAGATGAAAGGATAATTGATATGTGATACAAGTAGTCATCAAAACCCACCATGATAATGAAGAGCAAATGGTACTGGGTTGCCTCTGTGTCACCTAAGAGAAGTCAAATGATGTCTTTGAACTCAGGTAAAACTTAAAAAAAAATTATTGAAAGCTTATTATTTTCCATGTATCTGTTAAGAGATTTACATATGTCAACTCATTTGGTTCTTACTATATATAATCCTATGAGGTAGATACTATTATAATCTGCATTTAATCCTGAGGAAATGAAAGCTCAGAGAGGTAAATAAACTTGCTCAAGTTTGCACAGTCACTGTTGACAAACCTAGAGTTCAAATCCTTGAGTCTCTGACTCCAAAGCTAATACCTTTATCCACTCTTCCCATCTATTTTATGGGGATGGTGGTTAGGAATAATGTGGGATTTTTTGCATGCAGCACACCTCAGAGATGGGATTCCAAAATTATCATTACTAATGAGGACTTTATGTGACTTACTTGGAGGTGACTAAAGCTGTTTCTGTGGTCAGCAGTAGCTTCCTTGCACACATCCACAGGTATAAGTGTTAAATCTGATGCCTTGAGCTCAGCCAGGTGTGGTGGACGGTGGGGACTAAGCTCCAGAAGTGGAATCCAGTGAGGGGCGATAGTGGAGCAGTGAGGGACTGTTAGCCTGCCACCTCTCCTCTTGAGGGCTGTGATGTTTTTGGCCTGAATGGATTAAACTTTTGGCCAGAAGTACTTCTCAGCCCCTGGTATTTCTTAATTCGGTGGAGTATTTCACAAGCTTCAGAGTTAGAGGCATAATCAACATGTCTCAAAATTACTTCCCTCCTTCAGAGGCTACAGACTGGTTTGTTTACCTTTGAATTCTGTGGCTTAAGTACTGCAGCAAATAGTTCCTTGAATTTTTTTTCATCCTCTGCTTCTCTCTCTCTTTCCCTTCTAATTGTTCCATCATACCCTCTAATGTACTCCCTTCTCCTCCTGCTTGTCTGGGCCCTCTTCCCTAGTGACCTCTGAGAAACGGTGCTGAGTGATTTTGTCAGCGCCATCTCGTCACCCAGGACCTTGCATTGAGCTTCTTGAGTGGGGGAGACATGCTGGAAATGCTAAGCACACCGAGCTGGTGTTGGATGAGGCTCCCGATCTGCATACTCGAAACCAGCCATCCCTGGGCCCTCGTGGTTCACACTGGTATTCAGGGCCGGATACAAACCAGACCTTCATATTATTCAGAAAGTGTCAGCATTCATGAAAGTTGAATATGAGTGAGCAACTCGTATTTTTATAATTTCATTTAAATAATATAATTTATTATCATAAATTTACATGTTACTCTACTGCAGATCAAGCCGTACCAGGCTGAGTTCCAAGCACAAAGTGTATCCCTTCTGAATATTATCCTTCTCATAAAGAGTCTTAGGAGGGACATAGACTGTATTTTACATTTTAAGAAGTCATTTATTTTCAGAACATTCAGGTTTTCAACCACTGTGATTATTTGTCCAGTCTTCCCAAGATCCCACAGAGCAGGCAATGTCCAGCTGGATGGGATAGTGCAGTTCATTTATTTATTCACTGCATGCTATTGAATAACCTCTCTGTTCCAGGCCCTCCAGAGTGTCAGACTTGAGGGTGGAGTGGGAATGGATTGGGTCGATGCTTTGACTGTAGCATGTGTCACTTGATTCCACACCAAAGAGCCCAGGTGTCCAAGAGTAAAACCACTTAGCAATCGACACAGGGAAAACCTCCTCTCATGAAGTGGCTGATTCGACACTGCAAAGAGAGATTTATGACTGAAGGAGACAGGGCCCCGCTGACACTCCTGGCTGCCTTAGGGCTGCCTACCGCATGGAGCCTGCTCATCAGCGCACACTCCTACCTGTTAGAACCCGAGGTTCTTTTAGGTGCCACCAACCAGAGGACCACAAGAGGGTGCTTTCCTCCTTTTAGGTTATGACTTTTTGAAATGCAGTTCCTTGTACTTTTTAGATCCAAGTTTCTGAGCCCTAAGAAATTCAGTATATCTAGCTGTGAGCCAGCAGACTTGATTCTAGGGGAAAGAAGAATGTAGATTTTTCAGTGTATGTTTATTTATCTAACGTCTGTTTCCTCTGTTGAGCTATAAGCTCTGAGAACCAGGTCTTGTCTCTTGCTCATCCCTCTTTCCTGTGACTTGCTTAAAGTTTGGCACATACAAAGCCCATAATAAATATTTGTGATTCTAAAGAACTGACCTTCGCTTCAAGTCCTAACTCACAGGTTTTCAACTTTTCTGCGCATAAGAATCACCGAGGTCAGCGGTCCTGGGATTCTCAGTCAGTTTCTGGGGCAGGTCTGGGAATGTGATTCCGAAGAGCTCTTGTGTTATCGGATTTGAAGCCTGCTGTCTAGCCATCCCAGCGCTGAACACAGCTCTTTTATCTTGCTCCTCTGGCCTTTCAGGCCTGTGGGTTCTCAGCTGCTTGGGCAACAAGAACCTGCCACCAAGATCCCTTCAACGTGACCAAGCCCCCATCCCATCCTCCTCCTCTTCTTCCTCACATGAGCATCTGTTCTGTCATCCCATCCAATAGGAGGAGGAAAGGTTCCCAGAGATGCCTTCGCCTGCTGGTCCTGGAAGGACACCTGGGAAGATACCTGCAGCTTAATGAGATCCGGGTTACCACCCACCTCTTCTGTGGGCTGGGGCATTGTTGGCGGGTGCCGCCTACTTCAGTTACACTAAGAAACTGCAGTAAGCACTGATACTGGAATAGAGACTGTTCCAAAGTTGAGGAGGGCCTTTCTCTTACAGTAGAAGCTTCCAATAAAACTGCCTCCTGAGAGAACCTGTTTTCCATGTTTTTGAGAAGGAAATATACATGTGTATCATGATGACTTTGGAGAATAATTTTTTTTTAAAGATTTATTTTTTTATTTATTTTTAGAGAGAGGGGAAGGGAGGGAGAAAGAGAGGGAGAGAAACAGCAATGTATGGTTGTCTCCCACATGGCCCTCATGGGGACCTGGCCCGCAACCCAGGCATGTGGCCTGACTGGGAATCGAACCCTCTGGTTCCCAGCCCGCGCTCAATCCACTGAGCTACACCAGCCAGGGCTGGAGAATAATTTTTGATAAAGAAGAGTCCTTTTGTTATGTGGTTTGACGTCGCTGGAGTAGAAGACGTAGTACAAAGAGCTTGGGCCTTGGATCAGATGGCCCTGTACAAAACCCCCAGCCTGTGTGTGCACCTCATTCATTGGTTGTGTCTGTGGACAAATGAGTTAACCCCTTTGAATCTTAATGTCCTTATCTACAAGGCTGGAGAATACTTCACATGGTTATGAAATAACTCTGCTTTGCACAGACCTGCTTTAGTTAGTTATAAAGTTGTCAGCTCATAATCAATGTCAATATAAGAAATAGTGTTTGAAACATATTCTATTTAAGGATGTTGTAGAGGAAGTTGTTCTGTCTATCATGCAGTGTTTCTCCTCATTGAAGAAATTCTTATTTGGTCTTAATACCGAGAACAGTTTCTCTTCTCTTAACTGTGCTTTAATCTTATGGACTTGGTCACTTGTAAAGCTGATGGGTTTTCTTTCTTTGAACTAATTGCTAAAAAGCCTAAAGTCAAGTGTGTGGTCCATCAGTATCAAATTGTACACATTATGATGACACTCAGCTTTGGCCTCCTACACGGTCCATTTACACACTTGCCATTGTTTTTTAAATTTGCTCTCACTTTTCATTTATGTTGTTGTGTCTTAAATACTCCTCTAAGCTGGTTTTTAGCCCTTCTGATCAAAACAGGGTAAGAAAATTGATCACTAAATAAAGTAACAGGCACATTTAATTTAAAGCAGCTTTCACAGTGCCTGGCCAAAATTAGATATGTAACATGAAAGTTTTATATCTTCCTAGTAAACAAGTCTAATCATCCTTTGTGGATCTAAGTTAGTCCCTCATGGCTTATATTAGGAAGGGGGTAGTAAAGTGATTCACACTGTAGACAAGTTTCACACACTAGAAAGCTGTTACTGCATTAGATGGGAGTATGTTTAACTAACTGCAAAATAAGGTGAGAATCCAAATGGTCCAGTTGTGGCATGAATTCCGTAATAATAAGCTCAGCCTAGACCAAAAATAATTTCAAAGAGATTTCAATCTTTACTTGACTCTCTGAAAGCACATTATAGGACAATTTGTCCCTATCTGTCAGCAACATATCATAAAATCTTGCTGTTTTTCCTTTGCAGTTCTCTTTCTCTCTTAACCTCCAAGCACATCTGTTGGCAACTACACGTACCCTCTTTTGCACCCTACCTTCCAGCTCTTTATCAAGTAGACTGACCGAGCTTCGCCGGTTAGAGCCTCCCTGTTTCCTCACACCTCTGGACTTCTTTCCCGTTACTCATTCTCTGATTCTGTGTCATAAAAGATTTATGAAGTAGGCTGACACAGATAATTCTTTGCTTGTGGGTGGGTTAGGGAACTCTCGCATGTTGATAAATCTTCTCTGTCGCCCAGGAAATAAAGGGTGATTAATGTTGTGTGGTAGAAGAGGAGAGAACTCTGGAATGTGGCTCTACCTCAGGAAAACACTCAAGGCACGTGGGGGCAAAGGTCAGAGCTGTGCTCCTCCCATCCTGCCTCTTCCCAAGCTTCCTTGGCCCCAGGATAAAGGACGAAATGGCATCTGTAGCCTGGGAGTAGAGCCACAACCCCCTTGTGTTGGATGGGCTGAAGGTAATGGCTCAGAGTCAGGGGATTATGACAGGAGTGAACGATCCATCCTACTCTTGGTTTTCTGTGGATGGCATGGGAAGGGCCACCCAGGCTTGTCCAGCCTCCGGGTGGAGTAAAGGAGAGGACATTGGTATAATGAAGTCGCAGCTTCATTATACCCAGTTTGCTAATGGAAAGTAGAGGCAGCCATACACTAGTTATTTTCTTGTTCTGAGAAATCCAGTAAATGGTATGTCAGTTTATTGTGAGCCTATATGCATATGGATTGCTACATCATCTTTAAGGTACCTGGTCCAGACTCTGATGTCAGAATCACCGTAGAAAAGAAACAGAACGAGAGCTAAGCCAAGTCAGAAAATTGAGCTGCAGAAATGTTGACTTGGTACCAACGGGCTAATTAATTAATTAACACAGTCATTTTAAGTTGAAGTGTTGGGTTTTCCCCTCTCATCTTAGGTCACATTCTTTTCTTCAGTGAATGTTCATTGAGTGCCTACTTGCCAATTCTGCTAAGTGCTGAGAACATTCAGGTGATAAGGCACTGGGCCCTGCCCTCCAGGAGCTGTAGTGTAGAGATAGTGAAGGAGGTGAGTGTAACAAGGACAATTGGAAAACAACGTGTCCGGTGCCACACTTGAGGTATGAACAGAGTGTCATGGGAACCCAGAAGAGGGCCAGACTGCTCACCGGACCTGGGAGAGTCAGGGAGGAGGACACTGGGGCTTGGATTTAAGGATAAGGAGGCATTTGCTCATTTGCTGGGGTTATATTTACCAGATTATAGTTTGACCACACTACCTCATAAATATTAGACATCTTCTGGCCAAATATGGTCTAAGCATTTGGTCTTTTGGTTCTGTAGTTAGTGACAGACCATAGTAGCATCCCTGGAATGTTCTTCTGAGCTGAAGAATTTAAAATAAGTCATACATAGTCAGAGACAAACCACATTCTTAGGGCGTAGCAGATAAATGCTCTGGTACGTTGTTGATGAGGTTTATGGAAGACTTTCACTTGAGCTACTTAGTATTTACTTCCGGTGGCAATAACACTATACAAACTATGTGCTGACCATGTATTAACTGGGAAAGAGGACCATTCCGCAGAGCCAGTGGAGAAGGTCTAGGTGCAGGCCGGTGCTGAAAGGTGCTGTCACTGGGGGTGCTGGGAGTGGCTAGGACTCTGCACAGTCAGTGGGGTTTCCCTCCAAACAGGAGGACGGCTGTCAGATTACAGCTTGACCCTGGAGGTCTCGCTTGACACTTACCGTCCGCGTCGCCACTCCGAAGGGCAGTGCAGTGGCACCACGTCTCTGAGGCCTTCTTAGCACTCCAACACATCTCTTCCCATTCTTTAACGTAAACGCTGATTTAGGGCTTTGTATTTCTTTCTTAGTGTTTGTTATAAAAGTGACCATTAAATACGAGGTTTTAGTGACTAAAACAGTTGGAGGCCACAGCCAGGCTGACAGCTTTAGTGGAGAGTTTATTTTCATTTTTTCCCCTTCAGCCTGGCTCAGCTTTAAATTAGATTGTAATAACCATAACAAAGCTCCTCCCTGCCCTTGTGTGAAAACACATCGCAGACCTGGAATCTTCCTGGGACCTTATTTGTGACAGAATCCCACACCATTTTAGAGCTTTCGTCTTCCATGTCTCCCAAAGTTTTATGGGTGTCTGTTTTCTAAATAGCATTTCAGAAACCATTGTTCAAAACAACATGAATTCTGTGGGGTGCTGAATAGATCTTGAGCAAAAGCATTGTCTGCATTGTTGTGGCTCTCATTGTATTAGTGCTGGAACACCCAGTAATGTGGGTTAGTTACGGTATTGGTTCTGGAGCCTTATTATCTGGGTATAGTCCCCACCCTTGTCATCGACTAGTTGTGTGATCTTAGGCACCGTGCTAAACATTTAGTGGTGGTGCCAGTCTCAGGTGTTGGCTGGAAGGATTCAATGACTAAGAATATTTAAAGCACTTAGAATGGTTCTTTGCAGTGGCAACTGCTTTAAAAACGGTAGCTGTTGCTATTGGCTTAGAACAGAACGGTCTAGTACTTATTGAATAACTCCACTGTCTTTGGTCTGCACGCATGTGCTTGCTAATGATATGGTTGGAGGACTTTAAACTCTGGACAAATATTCTCAATTGCAACTACTTAGAATTGTAATTTTCTAGAGACAGTAGGAGGCAGAGTAGCTTAGAGCATTGGGTTTATTCAGTTTGAAGTGTCAAGAGCATTGGGTTTGGAGTCAGAGAGCAGCCAAGTCCCAATTCTGTTACTTATGTACCCTCTTGGTGGTTTCATTCCCTCATCTGTGAAATGGAGTTGACTCCTCACAAGAATATCTTAAGACTATCATAAAGTGCATATGAATGTCTGGAACACATACCGAATACTCAAAACAATTGTGTGTGGGGGTGGAGAGGAGTTGATTGATTGGGGTCAGATCAGTTTACATTGTTTCCCTGGTAACAAACTACAGAGATGGGACTTTGCTCAGGGCAATAGGCCTCCAAGAGCAAAAGGGAAACACTCAATTTTTTAAAAAAACTTCAAGAATGTTGACAAATTACAAAACTAAGAAGGGCAAATGGCAATTTGTTGCTGTCAGTATAAAAAACATAAGTGTGGGGGTGGACAGTTTAGTTCAGATGAGTCATCCTGGATATGTCCTGTCTCGTCCAGGAATTCCACTTGCATAAGATGGGATGACATCAGCAGAAGCAAAGAACCCAGTCTTTCTTCTTACTGCTGGAAACAGTGATGGTGGCTATGCTGCCCCCGGGCTTATTCACTGTTGAAGATTCTGAAATTTCAGTGGGTGTTAAAATTCAAGTGGGAAACTTGTTCAAAGGGTACCTTCTAGTGCCTCATCCCCAGAAATTCCAATTCAGTAGGTTGTCGAGGTATCCTGGGAGTCTGCTTCTTTCCTGGCTTTCTAGACGCTTCTGCTGCAGGTGGTTGGAAGATAGCACTTTAAGACTGGACAGAGTCAGTTCCCCTGCAGCAGTCAGATGCCCATCCAGCAGCCTTTTCCAGCATGATGGTTTGCTTCCAAAAGACAGAAACGAAAAAAACAGTTTTACTTTCTTCTTTTTTCTTTTTTTAACACTGATGTGTAAGAGAAGGTTACCTCTTGCACAACCCCAATGGGGGACCTGGCCTGCAACCCAGGCATGTGCCCTGACTGGGAATCGAACTGGTGGCCCTTAAGTTCACAGCCTGGCACTCAATACACTGAGCCGTGTTAGCCAGGGCCAGTTTTGCTTTATTCTGAGCCAGAACACTATTTAATAACCTATATTAATTGTTCCTTACAACACTGCACGGATGGCAGTATTAATTCCATTAGACATTAGAGGAACCAGGGACACAGGAAGATTTTTTTAGGGGTGCAATGTAGTTTGGAGCAAGCATGAATTATGGGCAAACATTGCATAGGTCCTTCAGTTTGTCCCCAGCCATCTGGGTACTGCTAAACACATCTGTTTCTTCTCCTGAAGAGGATGCTCCAAAGCTGCCGCACAATTTAAATTATGTCAAGAGAGAGGTTTCCATTTGTCCACTTCTCTGGTTCATAGGGATGGTTCTGGGGAGCCTTGGTTCACCATGATTGGCATCATTCAGGGCCTGAGTACTTAACTCTGAATTTTGATTTGGGCATTTGCCAGGACCAATATTCTGCCAGGGTCTTCCCAGTCTGTTCTCTGCTGTTTTGCTCCTGAAGATTTACAGCTAATGAAGGGATAAAGAAAGGTCATGGCGAGAGGCGGCAGCATGTGGTGGTGACTCACGGTCTGGGCCTGGTGTGGAGCCAGTTTGGGCGGAATGCTTGACTGGCTGCTGCGCTTGTTTTCACGTGGCTCTCTCCCACGGCCCTGCTGGATGCAGTTTCTCGCCTGTTGCAGGTCAGAGGGAAGTCCTTCTCATTCTCCCCATCCTTCTGTCATGGACTCAGGTCAGGCCAGTGAAGCCTGGTGGCCATTTGGCAAAGAATCCCACAGAGTAGGGGCTCAAGAGCTCTGGAGACGGTGGGATGGGCTGGTCCTGGGAAGGGTCAGGTCTTAGAGACCAGCCCCAGCCACCAGCTAGTGCACATTGACAGCGGGGGCTGAAGGAAGTCGGGAGATGCTGGTACTGGCAGGAAGACTCTCAACCTTGGCACTCACTGACCTTGGTTTGGAACCAGTTAGATAATTTGTTGTTGTGGGAGGGACTGTGCTGGGCATTGTAGGATGCTTAGCGTCCCTGGCTTCTACTCACTAGATGTCAATAATATACCCCCAATGCATCCCCTTTGCCCGCTCCTCCCCTCAACTAATGCAACCAGCAAAATCTCTAGACATTGTCATATGTCCTCTGGAAACAAAATAACCTGTGTGAGAACCACTGTGGTAGGGTTGAGTTCCAGACATGTGGCCAATATTAAGATCAATCCTCCATGTTTTCCTCATCTTTTTTTTTTATCATCATAGTTGTTGCTAAAATGTACCGAACTTTGTTTTGCTCATTACCTCATTTATCCGCACAATAGCCCTACGATGAAGAAATTTTTGTTGTTCTCATTTTATGTACAAGAAAACTGGAGTTTACAACAGTGACTGGTCCAAGATCACACACCTGATTTTGGGGTCTCAAGCACAGGTGTCTTTCTCACCCTGTTGCCATATGTAATGGAGCCATAATGCAGAATCTATGAGAAAAGATGAGGCTCAGGACAAAGCTGTCCTGTAGCGTAAGGGGGCTGCCGGTGGCAGGTAGGCCTCTACTCCAGGGCTGGGACTCAGGAGTGTAACGATAGATCCTGTGAAGGGAATTAAGGGCTTAGAGGAACTTGAATAACTTGATTAAGACATAGATCCAGCTATAGGAACTGAAATGCAGGTTGGGGATTTGCAACAGGTAATCTTCTACCTAATATCCTCTGTCTGTTCATGACACCTAACCCCTGAGATGTGACACCCAATGTGAGTCCAAATGTGCCTTTTTCATTTTAAATACTGTCCCTTGGACTGTGGTCTTGCAGCCCAACCTCCGTTTCTTTACTTGGGCCACCCCTTCTCCTGCCTGAATCCCTGCTTCTTCTGCTTACCCCGGCAGCCTTGGGCTGGGGACATGTCTGTTGAAAGTACTGCACAAGATGAGGTTGCCGGTCACCGCTGGCACATTAAAGAACACATAACAACTGAAGCTGGGGTGAGCCCAGCCCAGGTCTGTGTGAAATACTAGGATGTGCGGGAACCAATGGTTCTGAATTGAATGCCAGTAGTCAGGGCCAACCCTGAGAAGGTTTGTTAGGTAGCAACTGTACTTTTTAAAGGAAGGCCAGGGCCTCTGATGGGGTGGTTCCCTCAATATCAAGGGTCCCAGGTGGAGGTGAGGAAGATGCTACTTGAAATCCAAATGAGCTTCTCCAGTGGCCTTCAAGGATATTTTCTCCCTAATGGGGTAGAAGGGATTTTGGAGTGCACGGTGGTTTGTAGTCTGCCTGATGCCTAGAACCAAATGGCCTTTGTCTGGAAAGTGACATCAAATAGCACTTCAATTGCACAGACTTCTCCGCTCTTCCTACCCAATCAATTCGCACTCAAACCCACATGCAGTGAAGGCTGCAAGTACCCTTGCAGAACAGACAATTCCAGTTGAGTTGCACAGGGCCTGCCTGGGACCAGCAATAGTCGGGGGGCTTCTGCTGCTTACATGCCTTGTGGGTACTGACATCCCCCCAAGCCTCTTCAGGGCATTAAAGTGTATCTCTTACAGTCACTAGGCTGGATGCAATGTTCCTGCAAGACTCTGACATCATCTGTGTGATTCTTCCCAGGCCCTGAATCCCCTTTGCCCTGCCCTGGTGGTCCTGCCCTTTCTAGGGGATATTGTAGTTGATTCTTGCTGGTTCAGTGAGGTGTCATTTAGAGGGCATCCAAAAACGGCAAGCCTGCTCATTGGAAATGTTTTGCTTTTGCTCACGCTGTTATTTTTAACATGTCTTTTAAATATTAAAAAATGCATGCTTATTGAAGACAAATTGGAAAATACAAATAAACAACAAAGAAAAGGAAAAGAAAAATTACCTCATAATCTCACAACTCAGATATAGCCACTGATAACATTTTGGTTAGTTCTTGTTTTTTGTTTTATTTTTTTACAAAGGAAAGGGATAGGAGAAATTGCCATAAGACATGTGGCATAATCTGAATAGATTATTCAAAATGGTGCTTAAATAAATCTTTTGATTTTTTGGCAAATGGGCCCTGATAGTATTTGAAGATATATATGGTTTTGGAAATATAAGAAATGCTTTTTCTCCTTGCTGATAAAGGGTAGATCTACATGAGAGTGTGTGGGCGTGTGTGTGTGTGTGTGTGTGTGTGTGTGTAAATGGACTGTCTATGGCTCCTGAAAAAGAATTCTGTTGTTAGATTTGCTGACTCACTGCCAAACCCTGCTGCAGGGAGCAGATTTTGAGATATTCAAGCCAAGCATTTGGCCCTCACGGCTTATTGGCCACTGTGACAGACTTCTCCTCACACCTCACCTTCTCACGTCTTCCTCACTGACACGTGGACATATCTGGCATTTTGTTCATTTTGCCTCCTCTTCTCCTATTTCTTTCATTTACTCTTTAGCATTTCTCACATTTATACCAGTACCACCCCAACTCCCTAACATACAATGTGAGCAACACCCAGACACTTACTTCCTGAGGTCGCTGCAGGAATTCACCGTCACCTTCTGAGACCTTGTTTGTTCACAAGTGTGCCTTCTCTGGGCTCCGGTGCTATGACGAGGAGGCCTCAGGGAGGGAGTGTTCCTCACCCTTGTCTGCTCACAGTCTCTCCTGCAGTCTCTCCCCTGTGTCTCTCACAGTCTCTCTGTTTCCTTTCCTAGTCCAGGTCAGACCAGGGCACACAGCAGACCACAAGCTTGGTCACTGCTGAGGCAGACATGCTTGGTGAGCTGAGGGAGAGGAGCCACAGTACTTCATGGATGATTCCTCACCGCACTGGGTAAAAGATAATTTTGTACGGACTGGCATGACCAATAATGCATTCTAGGATCATAGTTTTGAAAAAGTTAAAAACAGAAGGGTCTAGCTCTAGTTGGCAAAGAGCTAGGCACAGGGAGAGGTGCTGTAGCCTGCCTTAGAGGGTCACAGGCATGAAGGGGCTGGGGCAGCCAGGACTCTCTGTGCAGAGCTCATTTCCCAGCTCCCTGGCCTTTCCTCCTTCTGCATTCAGTTTTCTGGTTTGAAAAGTTTGGAAAGGATCCTAAGCTAACATGAGGCTAACAATAATTGCTTTCTAAGTTCCAACAAATGGTATTCTAAGCACAATTCACATAGTCACTCATTTAAACCTCACAGAAACCTCATGGGGAGATCAATCACCCCTGTCTTACAGGTGTGGAAACAGAACACAGACTTTAAGAGACCTCCCCAAGGTCACACAGCTGTTCCGCCACAGAAGGAGCATTGAGGCCCGGAGCCTGGCTTCAGATATCACACTCTGCTCTGCCCCCTATTGCAATAAATCAGGTGATAAGACTCCAAGTTCCACTCAGAACTCTGTTAATAACTTGCTGTGTTACCCCAGGTAACTCATGCCACCTCTCTGGGCCTCAGTTTCATGATTTAGCTAAAATCTTCTATGATCCTATGGATACATTTGTGCCATTCTCCTCCCCACCCCTGCAACTTTTAGAGGCAGCTAGAGAGAAAACTGCAGTTTGCCTCCAAGGAAATGGAGCCAGGTTTCATCTAGCCCTTCCTTCGGTCTTGATTCTGCAGCGGGGCCCCTGCTATCAGCAGAGAGAATTCCTTTGTAGCAGCCAATCTCATCAGGCCAATCGAATTTAGCGATAAAGAGGAGCTTACTATAACTTTCACAAGAGAAGATTGAAGAGAGGGCAATCCAGAGAAATGACGGTACTCCTATTAGGAAGTGTACCATTCCATGTTTCCAAGAAAGTATTTTAATCTGTAGAACAAGGACATGTTTAAAAGGAGAGACGTATGCTTTAGAGCAAGGGTGTCAAACTCATTTTCGCTGGGGGCCACATTAGCCTTGCGGTTGCCTTCAAAGGGCTTAATGTAATTTCAACTCCTTATCAGTTAAGGAGTAGTTACATTTATACAGTCCTGAAATTATTTCGGCCCTTTGAAGGCAATTGCGAGACTGATGTGGCCCCAGTGAAAATGAGTTTGACACCCCTGCTTTAGAGGATGAAGCACTAAATTGGATGAGGTGATTTGCCACATGTCCACTGCCCCCCCACCAGACATTTTAGGTTTCTTTTTCTTTGGGGTGTTTGCTCATGTTAATGCTTAAAGAACCACTAGTATATCTCCCCACAAATATTGGGTACTGATGATCTCATTCAACTTCAGGAAGGGAGGTTTCTTGGCACCTCATCTGTTGGCCAGTCTGCCAGGGGTCCTACAGCCCTTAGCCCTGTGGGTTGAGCCTCATTTGCTGACCCAGTCAGTGGTCTGAGCCGCTTCCAGCAGTGCTGGGATCTTGGTGTGCTGAGAGCGTCCTCCGGTAGGAAGGCTGCTATTGACCTGAGCAACACAGACCCACCCATACCCTTCATGGTTCTTGTCCTGGTGATAAGCCCAAGCGAGACTGAGCTCTTTGTGACAATGGTGATAGCAACACGGAGGATGGAACAATAGTGTCGATGTTATTGGTGACTCATCATCACCATGAAATGAGTTCATGATACACTGAGGAGGGACTATGCATATACAGGGGTGGTCAAACGTAAGCTTACAGAGTTTATTCTTATATTACTATTTAATTATTGTATTATTTATTTGTATTACAACTGTAAGCCTACATTTGCCTACCCCTGTATTGGTGAGATTAGTTCTATTTGATGTTACATTACACTTGGGACCAACTCTCTAATTCTTTATGTCTCAAAGCAAAATCCATCCCTTTTCTTCTTTTCCTTTGAATAGGTAAGCCTTACCCACAGTCATGTTCTAGTCTTTAGGAAAAAAGTATTAAGCCTGAATTTCTGCTCTCACTTGTTTACAGTATCTTTGTTTCCTGCCTTTCATTCCCTGAACTCCAGGACTCATTCTAGTCTCTGCTCTGACTTCAGGGGAATGCCCCAATACTCAACTTGCATTAGGTAAGATCATCACTCCGTGAATGTCTCGGCAATGTGCCTAGGACAAGAGCACGTCTTCGTCGTGATGCTGGAGAAGGTGAGCCCAGACACAGCGCGGAGGTGGAGGGCAGGTGATGTCAGAAGGGAAGACTGGAGTCAGACTGAGAAAAGTCCTGTGTGTCACTCTGAGGAGATCAGAGTTTACGCTGTACATAACAGGAAGCTCACAGAAAGCTTTACACAGAGATCTCTCTCTCTCACACGCACACAGACACAAATGTTTATTTAATAAGGCTTATTTAATATGGTTTAGTGGGATAACGCCAGTTTTCTGTGAGGCTCTGGAGTAGGTGCTTGGGGTACAAAGATGGGTAAAACGTGGCTCTTGATTCAGGGAGGAGCCAGTACTACATCATGAGAAATAATGATTTAGGTGGAGTTCAGATTGAATGCTTAGTTTTCATGCTAACATAAGTTTTTAGGCAAGAAATGGACAATTGTATAGTTTTTTTAAATAAAAATAGCTTTGATATTGAAGTGAAGGGTAAAATAGAGTGGAAACAGTTCAAGTGTTAATTATCAATTTCCACTCGGTTTTTATGATGATTCTTATCCACTTTGGTCCTTTGGACACATGGCACTGTATTACCTTTACTTTGTGAACTCCTATCCAGTGGGTGGGTTTCTCCCTAAGATTCAGTTGCTCAGCCCCACCTGGACAGAAAAAACAAATGATGACACCGAGAGAAGTCAAGTGGTACATGGCCGGGTTCCCTTCCTATACCAAGAGCTCTCTCCTGTTTCCAAATGGTCTGGATAGATGTACATGACTTGGACACAGTCCAGCTAAGACTTCTTATGAATAAAAAATGTTGCTATAATTAAAAACTTTCAGGCCCAAGTTACCTTTTCCCAATAATTCACTTGTGATTTATACTTGGAGACATATATAATATCAAATTACCTAAGTGAGAGGAGGAGGAGGAGGGAGGGAAAGAAAACCCAGTTCTGTTGTAAGGATCAGTTGTCAGAATATTGCTGACTTCATAAACCACTCGGGCTTTTTTTGCAGGCAACACTGGCTGTATTTATAGCCTTGTAATTTGGTTACCTATCACTTAGCTTATATGTGAGTCACCCATGAAATATATGCACAGAGACCAGATGGACTAATTACAAAGGGGAGTGCAGGTGGGAGGGCCCTGTTAAGACCCCTGCTTAACAACAGTGGCAAAGTGTGGGGGAAGGATCATTTTTCATTAAGTGACATAAAGACTCAAATGGCAGAGCTTTGGGGTCTGGCTTCAGAGCACTAGCTTTGCTCCTGTCAAGCTGGGCGCCCTGCCTTGGAGTCATAGTTTTCCAGTTTCATGCAGCACAACTGTTCCATGAGCGGGGTAGGTGGTGGGGAGAGGGCCGTGGTGGGAAGCGTGCCTGGTAAGGGAGGCTACAGGAGAGGGAGAAGCTATTTGAGCAGAGTCATTTGTGGTAACTTAATTTTGCTTCAGAAGTGACATTCTGACATAGCTGTCAGGAATTACCTTTTATTTATTTATTTTAAGGCTCCACATTATTCTTTTCTTGAAATGATTTTCTATTCCAGACTCTACCTGGCAAAATCTTGTCATCTCTCAAAATCGATTTTAAAAGTGACTTCCTCTGTGGAAACTCAGGTCTTACATTTTCTTTCAAGCATATCGAGCATATTAAATTCAAACTGAAGGTGTTAAATTTAGGAGTAAAAATACTTCAAGGTAAAAGTGAACACATTGTCCAGTGTCAAGCAAAGTTATATTTAAGGTTATTTCATCAATTATTTCTAAAGCTTTCTTCTGTGACTTGTAAAATGGTGGCTTCCACCTAGGATTAAGTGGAATGAATTAGTTACTTTCAAGACAGATGGCATACTTTCTTCTCCGTGTGCTTGTCCTTACACAGAAGAAAAAACAAAAACAGATGTTTAAGAAAAACAGATTTTCTTAAGTGAAGTTATATATTCAAGAGCCAGCTAGACCTGGACAATTAATTCACTCTGCTCTGAATTTGGATGCAGTGTTTTATCTCTCGACTTCGCTGTCTGGTCCATTTCAGCTATGGAGGCCTACCTTCAAAATTTTTTTGGCAGCAAAGAAACTCAAAGCCAGATTAATTATTAAACAGTGTGCCACAGTATTGAAAAGCAAGCTCAACACAAAATAATGTTTTCATGCTGTTTAAAAACCTCATTCCAAGCCTCCTTTTGGAGGTTGGGTGGCTGGTAAATAGCCCTAACAGGTACAGAGGGGAACATTTCCCCTGGGTGCTTGTATGCCCTTTTGTGGAGCTGGAGTATTTTATTCTCTGGGTGCAGGAAGGATGAAGTCTGGCCAGGGCTGAGAGCAGTTGCTGGGAGGCTGCTGGTGATCGCTGGGAGAGAACCGGAAACAATGCCTGACTTCAGTGCTCTTGGATTGGAAAGATCCATCCACATCCTCTCAAACAAGTCTTCCATTCTACCCCTTCCACCCAAATTCCTTCCTTTCCATGCAAAGACTTCAGCGGAGACTTACTGGCTGAAACCAAGGTGTCATCATTCATTTATTCATTCTTTCAAGAGATAATTGTTGAATAGGTATCATGTTCTAGGTACTGTGCAAGGTAGAAAGAAATAAGTAAGATCGATTTCCATGAACCTCCTATCCTATACTGGCTAGTGTGGTATGAGTTGTTCGTGGTGGGTTTGTAGGAGATCCTGGAGATTAATAACAGCTTTTGCTAAACTACTCAAGTCTTATTTTAAGACATTTTTTTAAAAAATGTAAGTAATCTGTGAACATGGTTTAAACTATTGAATAGTGGTGGAGGAGCTAATTTTGAAAAGTATCATTACTCTGTCCCATTCCTCACTGCTCAGAAGTCCCCAAGTTTAACCATTTCTTCTTTCCGTCCTTACCCCCATATCTCTAAAATGATGCCTACTGTGAATTCCTGGTTCATCCACTGATACTTTACATTGATCTCCTGCTATGGTGAGTGAGAATTTAGTTCATTCATCACCCTCATCTTTCTTCAGCTTTGTAATGTACTTATAACATCATTTTTTATTCTTCTAGGGGTTACTTTTTATAACTCAGAATAATGTACTCAACCTTCTCTTTCTTGCTTAATCAACTATTGACATAATCTCTTGACTACTCATTTTGTAAAATGAGGATATTGATATTCCCACTCTTCCTGTTGTACAAAACTATAGTGAAGGATGTAAAATTGCAAATCTAGGTGTTCACAGGTACCATACGCTCCCAGAGGACGTATTGAACCACTTTCTATTTCTCTTCTTGGATCGACCACATGGCGCCTTCTCTCAGCCCTGTCTTCAGCCATGTGTTCTCTTTGGGATGAGGTCTGAGGATGGGGTCTGTAATCTGAAATGGATTGCGACTCTGGCCTGGCTTAGATGGTGGTGTGGGAGTGAGGATCAGAGCAGTAGGCAAGACTCAGGCTAAGTGGTTACAGGAGAAAGGGTTGCAGGTGGAAAGAGACTAAGGCAAGTCCTAGAACAGGTAGGCTTGGAAGTAGGGGGTAGGAGAAAAGTCCTGATCTCATAGTTCCAAAAAACTGAGTGAAATAAACCAGTGCCTTTTATAAGGAGACAGCCTAAATTTATACCTCTAATGTCACCGCAAAGAAGACCCTTTTTGCTTTGAAGGGCTGGGATCTTTAGTTGGCTTCATTACCCAGGAAGAGACTTGGCTCTTCCATGTGGACATCCTTTACACCTCGTCCATGGGTAATGTTTTGCCTCCAGATGGGTTTGTAGCTCTTTGAGGAGTTCAGATTTTCATTTCATCTTAATTGGAGCAAGTAGGCTACCTGGGATCCTTGTACTTCTCTTCATTCTACTTTTCCTCCTTGGGGATTTTGCATCCCTGGGCTGGAATGGGATTGGGCAGGGCCCTGAGGCTTGTCTTGGGCAAGCTTGAATCTTCTCCACAGAGGAAAAGATAATCTCATTGCAGGGGGCAGGGGGTGGCGGGCACTGAATCAAGATGTTTTAGGTCATAACTGGCTTTGTGGGCTTCAGAATCAAGACTTTTTTCAAAATTAGGATGTTTTCACATTATATATGATGAAGAAAACACTTGAACTATACATGCCCATGTAGAAATTACTTCAGACTGAATGTTAATTGATGGATTCATTTATTCCATGCAACCGATATTTATTAAGTGCCTAATACTAGGAACTGAGATAATAAGAAAGAATAAGGTGCTGTTTTCTTCCAAGAGGCCCATGGTAGCTGTGGAGGCAGAGAATTACCTACAGAAGGTGTGATGAGTGCGGTGGCCATTCTACTTTGCATTGGAGAACTTCAGTATAACCCTGTAGCCAAAGGTCTTTGTATCTAATATTGTCTTCTAAATAGGAGCTTTTTAAAATGGTCAATTTGGTATATTGGCTAAATGTAGGTTTGTTCATTTAGGTGAAATGTTTCACAGTATGTGATTGTTTTGATCCATCACTATGTGTCCTACATTCCAAAAGAAACTAAAATGGATCGGCCCACGTCTCCCACACAGGCTTAGAAGTACTACCGTTACTGTAATTGTTAAGTTTCCAATGTCAAAGAGAAATTTTTCAGTTTAGAATTTAATCAACTCATCTTTGTTTCTTCCAGAAGAGCTAAATATATATTATTTTGTACACTTTCTGAAAACAAGACAAAATCCTTCTCTTTATTAACCAGCATGATAATCATTTCAAAGGTGACCAAGAAATTGTTTTAGGTTAGTTCCTATTTAATGTGGTATCCTGAATGAATTTTTATTTTGAGATGTGAGATCTGCATGCTTCTTATTAGAAGACCAAATGAGAAATCAAGTGTGAGTGTGTGTGTGTGTGTGTGTGTGTGTGTGTGTGTGTGTGTGTGTGTGTTGGTCGTGATGGTGAGGGCACCATTACTTTCCAGCGCATCAGTGTAACTCCTTATTCTTATTCATTGTTATTCACTTGGTTCCTCTTACAATATGAATAGGAGAAAAACATAGATCACTTAAAACATGTTACTAGAAGAAAGGGAACAAATTAGCCCACTTGAATCAGTAGCTTTGCAGAGGAGAATGAGCAAAAGATATATTAATCTTTCATCAAAGACTTTATTTGAAATTGCTAATATACAGTTCCACTCAGAACAGCGCTAAATGAGTTATTAGAACATTTAAACAAGATCATCATTGTTTTTATTAGCAGCATTATTCCTCACTCCTTTTGTTAGAAAAACACCCTGCAGTGTGCACAGATCTGTTTAATTGCAATGCTTTTACATTTTCCCTTAAATGTAGTTGACTTATTTTATAAATATTTCAAGTACATAATTGCTGTTTTGCTTTAATAAAAATCACAAATATATTTAGATAATCTGAGAGGTTAGAATCCATTTGTTCCTTTTTTGGGTTTACAGGAGAGGTAGGTATGACTTACTGACCTTACGGTCTGTGATCCTGAGGGAGGGTCTCTTGCCCCCATGACCCCCCTCCCGCTGTGGTACATGTTCAGAATGAACAGTAACGGATGCAGTGAAAACTGTGGCATCAGACAAACTCAGGCTCCAAGGTCAGTTCTTTTACTTGACAGTTGGGTGACACTGGAATGTTTCTTTGAGCCTCTGGAATGTTTTGTAGAATTTATTGAGTAGAATAATATCAAACTTGCCAGACTGATACAAAGATAACTAGATAATATTAAGCACCTTACAGAGGGCCAGACAAATAGTAAGTACTCAATAAATATTAATTTCTTTTCTTGTTGGCTGCTTTTGATAGAAGAGGTTTGCTAAGGTGGTTCTTGAGGTTCAGATCCTAGTCAGTAGATATTCATCTGCTTTTTTATTATTTGGGTTAAGAACCTCCAATTCAATCCAGAACCATCCCTTCTGTATGCTATACAGAGAAGTGAATCTTCTTCCTCATCTGTCCTCTTCTTGGTGGTTCAACAGCAGTCACAACAGCAAATGTGATGACACAGTGCTCATCTGGGACAGAGAGAAGTGGGGCAGATGTAGAATCCAGGGCTTGGCTAAGGTGCTGGGAAGTCTGTGTGAGGTGTGGTGTCTGGGAATCCAGAAAAGCAGGTATTTTTACAGGAATGTGGTGGCAGGGAAGGGAGGAGTGGGACGAGATGGTGAGCAGGGGTGTCCTTCTTACTGGGGCAGAGCCAGCTATGTGCCTCTGCAAAGATTCTGTCCCAAAGCTGGTGATCGGTACTTGCTCCTAGAAAATACCTGGGATATTATCCGTGTTCTTGTCACTGAACCTTGCAGCTCTGTGCCCACATAGTGCTCACTGACACTTTGAAATGAAACTGGTTGTTTCCATTAATGGGAAAGTCTAGTGGTTTTCCATGCAGACACATCTTTCTTAAGGCCTTATGCTGGAGAAGATAAGTTGTAGGCATGTGCTCATGCGGCTTTTCCATGCTGCTGCCCTGCTGTGGGCGCCTGAATAACCTTTACTTGAATGTGTAGCCTTGAAAGTGTGGGATGGACAGTGCTTCCCCTGGTACTGTTGCCCAGAGCATGAGTAGAATTTAAGGATGAGTAGGCTTCACCTAACTTTGTTGTTATTTGTCCCAAATGTTTCTTCCCTAGGCCAGTTTTCACCCTGCCGTAGAAGTGTGATAGAAACTGAGGCAGCAAGATAAAGCCTCCACTGTCCACCAGTGATTCTGAGGTCTGGAGAAACTGAAGGCTTGCCTGGGTGGGCGTCTGCACCCCTTCCAGACCTTGCAGTGTCACTAGGGCCTCATGGAAGTGGAACCCTTTTTTTGTACCTGTCACAGAGCCCAGGGCAGTGCCTTAACCACAAAATAGTTTGTCAAGAAATACTTTTTAGATGAATAAAAGTTTCTTTCGGACAGGCTCTTTTCATATTTGCCTCTTAAACTTGTGGACAGATGTGCAGTTCATTGTTACCATTGTCAATGTCATCAATGTAATTGTCACCACCAGGAAACGTCTCACAAGCACTGTGCAAGGAGTAAGTCAAAGGAAAATTAGAGACACGATCCACATAGAAGTTTTGAGGGCAGGGACCAAGTCTTCGCTGACTTTTTATTCCTGGAACCTAGCACAGTGCCTGCCACACAGGAGAGGTGCACAGGTTGTTGAGTGATACCTAAAAGTGAATGTGTAATAGTAACAGATTAGTGAAAAACTGCCATGGCTGGAGAGCAACCTTTTCCATCTCCATTCTTCTTGCTTTTTATCAAACCACCTCCCCAGTACCTCCCACCCCATCCCTGAAAGAACTCTGTTTTTCTTCGGTTTGGGAAAGGGGTATGTATGGTCTCTCAGGGCTACTACGTGGATCTACCAAGGTGAGCACAGAATGCAGTGCTGCTGTGACTTTGGGATCTTGGCTGCCTTGGAATGTACAGAGAGAAGAATTCTTTCACATACTAGAAATAGATCAATATCCTACTCCTGTTCTTTCTCTGTGCCCAGAACACCCACTGAAGTCGGGAGGAGCTGGGGGTGGGGGATGGGGGTGGGAACAGTGGAATGGGGGAGCCTTTGTTAATTTGAGTTTCATTCTGTCATTTCACTCCATAAGGTGATTCTGAGGAATGAATTGAATAATGCTTCTATAAGGCTATTAATAACTGTGTTTCTCCCCTAATCATTATGATCAAGTCGTTGGTACTGCCAGGTGCCTGCAGCTTCATCACACAGCCTGGAACAATTTGCTTTACCATTTGACTACACCGAAATGCTGACTGACTACGGCAGAGAAGTTGCTGCTGATTTTTCCTCCTCCTGCTGGTAGATTTAAATTCTTACTGAAAACAGAGAGTAAAGTTTAAAATAATATTCTACATCATAAAAGTCATTCTTCAGTTATGGAACAGTAAGTCAGCCTTCCTTTTATTAGACTGTTTCTAAAGAAGGTTTTGTGGTCAAAATGTCACAGCTGGTTTTTTCTACATTTTCTCTTCTTCCATTGTGAGTGTCTTGTGATCCAGTCATTCAGTGCAGCCTGCATGTCCCAAGACTGTTATTTTCCCCACTATATCTACTGTAGGTATGTCCCACATCTCCACAGATTGGCCACCGCCTCCTCTGCAGTGTGCCACCTGACACCTGCGGTACCAGAGGAGGCCAGCATGCAGGCCCTAAAAGACTGCCTGCGTTGAGTTCCTGCCTGCCCTCTACCAGCCCTGTGACCTAGGCAAGCAAGCCTCATGAAGCCTTCCTTTCTTCATGAAAATTAGAATTACAATAATACCTACCTCCTGGGTTGATGATGCAGGTTAAAACTTTCCTGATACATTAAAAGTGCTCATTAGATAGTAATTTAATTCTGTTATGATGAGAAAGAGAAAAGCAGCCCCCAATGTCTAGGGGCTGGGTGACAGAGAGGTCTTGGTGCTTTACTACTAAACAAACAATTTCACAAAACATCAACTTCAGACAAGACCACTCTGTGACCACAGAGGATTAAGACAAAAAAGACCACTGTATAACCATGTTCAGACACACGCAAAATGTGGGCACTGCCCCATCCACAAACATATCCAAACATTTTTTTAATTCTGGCTAATATAAGTGACTGCTGATTCTTTTTTTTTTTTTTAATTATTTTGTTGTTGTTCACTTACACTTGTCTACATTTACCCCCACCCCCAACCCCAGGCAAACCCACCTCCCTCCCTTGCTTCCACCCTCCCCCTTGGTTTTGTCCATGTGTCCTTTATAGCAGTTCCTGAATACCTTTGTCCCCATTATCCCCTTCCCCCTCCCCTCTGGTTACTGCCAGATTGTTCTAAATTTCAATGTCTCTGGTTATCATTTGTTTCTCTGGTTGTATTTTGCTTGCTTACCTCACAAGCGTCTTGGCTGTGGCTGAGTTCCCCGATAGCTGATCTGGCCTTGGTGCCTTCTCTCATGAGTCTTTATATAAAACACCTTACATTTCATATAGTAAAGGCTGCGTGATGATGTACTCCTTGAACTTGACCTTATCTGAGAAGCACTTTATCTGCCCTTCCATTCTGACAGTTTTGCTGGATAGATTATTCTTGGTTGTAGGTCCTTCCTTTTCATGATTTGAAATATTTCTCTCCAGCCCCTTCTTGCTTGGAAGGTCTCCTTAGAGAAATCCGCTGACAGTCTTATGGGAATTCCTTTGTAGGTAACTGTCTCCTTTTCTCTTGCTGCTTGTAAGATTCTTTCCTTATTCTTGACCTTGGGTAATGTTCTTATGATGTGCCTTGGTGTGTTCCTCTTTGGGTCCC
>PVJI01004673.1:0-21465 GCA_004026765.1 Micronycteris hirsuta | reverse complement strand
TCCATTGGTTTGAGTCCCAGCTTCCTTTTTTTCCCTACTGGTTCCCTGTAAATCTTCCTCCATTATCTTTATCCTATTGTTCATTTATTCAACTATTTCTTCCAGTTTTGTGAGCATCCTGATTACCAGTGTTTTAAACTGGGCATCTGTTAATTTGGCTATCTCTTTGTCCGTTAGTTGTAATTTGTTCTGATCTTTCGTTTTGGCCATTTTCATTCTTTTTTATCTCGGCGCACCTGTTGGAATCTTAGGTGTTTGTCGGTGCCTGGTAACCTGGGTCGTTTTTTTGTGACATTTCCTCTGGGGGCGGGGCCTGGGAGGGAGCAACAGCGTCTTCCATTCACCACCACTCCCTATCACCCTCTGCTCCCAAGTTCTCCACTGCCTTTTCTGCCAGTCTCGGCCCTGCTGGTTCCCACTGGCCTCTCCAGTACGCCGCCGACCTGCGAGGTTCACCTGTTGCTCAGGGTAGTGTTTTGTTTAGGCGCTCCTGGGGTGAGTTCCTCCGGGCAAACTGCCTCTCACTCCGCTCCTCTGCTCGGTTCTGCCCTGCTTACCAGCCTGGATGTACGTCCTCCCCCAACTTCCTGGGTGTCGGACTTCCCTTCAGTTCGATTCTGTCTGTTCTGGTTGTTTATTTTTCGCTATTGAGTTCGTTGTTTAAACTCTCTGGTTGTGAGCAGTGGTGCAGTGCGTCCACCTACGCCGCCATCTTGGCGGAAGTCCCTGATTCTTTATCAATTACAGCTTTAGCCTGGCTCTAATCTTCCCTCTTTCTGGGTAAGATTTATCAAAATATTCCTACTTCCTGATAGCATCCAATCCAGAGCAAAGCCCACTTCTTAAGTCCCCCCCCAAATTATCTAACAGAGCCCAAACTCTATAAAGAGTCCTTGACACTTTCTTATGAGACACATCATGGTTCTTTCCCTCTGTGTTCTTCTTGCTGCACAGGTAATAATCCCAGCTTATTCAGCCGAATGTGGGTTTCTGGCCGTCTCTGGCTGGAGGGTGCTGACAATTGTCAATCCTTTTGATAGCCACAAGTCACAGTATTTAAGTGATATAACACAGAGCAACGAATACTGGGGGGAATGATACTGGGGGACTTTGGACAAATTTTTTAATATCTGATTTGTTTTCTCATTTGTTAAAATTAGGGGATTGGGCTCATGAATCCTCTGGCCCTTTGGAGCAACAACATGTGGTTGATATCTGTGTCAGATGCTTACCAACATTAGGGTGCCATGGAACTAAAATTTGAGAATGTTCTCAACCTTCCCATCCTTCCTAGCCTGCCAGAGAGAGTCCTGTAATTGCCGACCCAGTCTGTCTCCTCCTCCCACCTCCTATGAAGCAGCTCTGTCTTTCTGGGATATAGGCTGCTATGCTGAGAGTAGAGGGAGGAGAAGGAAAGAAAACCACACAGGCCGGGGACGGAGGAGGGGGTTTTCTAGGGGTCACAGAGTGTGGTGGAGGCAGACAGCAAACATCAGAAGGAAGGAGACGAGAGGAAGCAGGGCAAAGAGGAAAAGAAAGTATTGTGATCATGTGTTTGGACACCCTTCATTGTCTTTAAAAAAAGAAGCAATTCAGGGATAGGATTGGTTATTAAATAATTTGGGCTACTAATTGTGCTTCCTGAAGGCAGTGCTGATCAAAAACTGAGCCATGTGGATCTCAGCCATGAGTTTTTCAGGAATATATTTCTTATGTAGCCAGAAAGCCCACCAAAGAAAGGCCTCTTTCTCCTGGAGGGCTTGACATTTGTAGTTAGTAAAGGGAAGAATCAGCTTTTTTCTCAAACATTTCCAGCAGGACCCAGGATTTAATCACACAGAGATGCTTCTGATCTCCAATCAGAAGAGCCCAGGGAGTCTAGCCCTGGAGTGAGGGAGAGTGGGAATATGCTTACACAGAGCTGTGTGGAAGGGGCAGAAATCAGTGTCATTAGTTGACAGTAATTAGTTGCCTCCCTGGCTCTTGCCTCCCTGGTTCATGAGGCTTACTTAGTTAATTAAAGCCTTTACTTTGTATGGAAACCCAAAGAAGCTAATCTTTGTCAGATCCAAGTAGCAGAGTGACCAGCCATTCTGCTTGCCCATGATGGTGTTCCAAGTTCTTAAATGAGTGTTCCTTGAGGGTAGGAACTATTCATAAAGTAAATATATATATGTATATATAATAACACCTAATTTATTGCATTATTTCAATAATAAACATCCATTAAGATGTATTAGTTACTCTGGTTTAAAATTTTTCAAATATATAACTGGATCATTCTTTTGGTTTTCTAGTGTGTAGGATCCAATCACTTCCATTTCAGAACTGAGGAAACACAGGTGAATAGTGGCCGTGCCATGACAGATGCCCCCGGCGCTGTGCATATGTGCACACACATCTCTCCCATCTCTGTCCCCTGGGAGCAATGAGTACAATGAGCGCTCAGATGCTGGTTTCTAAATACCATACTGCACTAAAATGAGCCAAGGGTCCTTGGAGGGCCAGTGGCTGATTCCAGGGTGGGGGCATGGAAAGTGTAAGGTGGACCTGGGACATTTTCTTGTGCTGGAAAATAAGGAGATGCTTAGTGAATGATGGGGATATTTCATAAGGACACAGGGCCTCTCACTAGCCAAATCAGGCACACTCTTAGCATAAAAAAAATGATCATAATGGATTACAACCTATTAAATGCAATAGGAATCCATACTGATGTAAATAAATGAAGAGAAAGCTTGTTCTTAGCTTAACTAATGCCACCTAATACACATATAAGGAATAATGGAAATAGAGAATTGTCATTTGGCAACCTTCACAGGTGTGGTTCGTTTTGGTTGAAGTTGCCAATCGGCTAAGGTTGATGGGTGGAGATTTCATGAGCGGCAGGGTATTTTGACATCTAGGAATAAGTCCCTGTAAAACACTAATCAACTGCAAAGGACAAAATGGTGAATGTAAGTGGAGAATTCTGACAGACATCAATGTGACTGGGTGACTAAGGCTAGCAGTATCATTGTGGGAAGGACTGACTTCCCACAATGATAGAAGAGGGAGGCTTTGTTTCTGTGGAATTCTTGCCAATAGTGAATTGCCTGTGTCTGATCATGAGGAAACATCAGACATGTCATGCTGGAGATTGCTATGACCTGAATGTTTGTGTGATCCCAAAACTCAAACTCTGAAGTCCTAACACCTAATGTAATGGTGTTAGATGGTGGGACCTTTGGAAGGTGTTTAAGTCATGAAGGTGGAGCCCTCATGAATGGGATTACTGCCTTATGAAGGAGGCCTCAGGGAGATCCCTGGAGCCTTCCACCATGTAAGGACAAGTGAGAAAGCTACAGCTATGAACCAGGAAGAGAGCTGTTGCCAAAACAGAACCAGGCTGGCACCTTGATCTTGGACTTAGCCTCCAGAACTATGAGAAATAAATGCTTGTGGTTTTTAAGCTACCCAGTCTGTGGTATTTTGTGATAGCAGTCAGAATGGACTAAGACAGAGTTTATCCTACAGAATATAACACATCCTACACAGTGTCTAGTACCTGTAAGATGGGAAAGATTTACAAATTGTTCTGGATTGAAGGTCTCTAAAGAGTCAAGTTCTAACTACTATACATATTCTTGAGCATACCCTGGACCACAGAGGAGAAAGAGACATCGTTGGGACAATTAGCAAAATTTGAATGAGATTGGTATTACATCAATGTTGATTTCCTAATTCAAAGAGTTATATGTGGATGTATAGGAGAATGTTCTTGTTTTGGGGAAATACACATTAGAGAGTCCTTCAGGATGATAGGGCTTACTCTCAAAAGGTTCAGAATATGTAGTTAAAAATTTCAAAATAGCTTTATTTCTAAAAGAAGGCTATTGGAGGCAAGAGATAATGATGACTTCGACCAGGGAGGTGACAATGGCAGTGGAGGGAAATTGTCAAAGTCTAGATATATTTTGAAAGTAGAACTAATGAGACTTTCTAACGAATTTGATATAGGTTATGAAATGAAGGAAAAACAGAATACAAGAATGACTCCAAGGTTTTTGACTTAGCGCCTGAATGAATAGAATTACCAGCAACTGATACACAGACTATGGTGGGGCATGTTTTGGGGGGAAGGGCAAGAGTTCTGCTTTGGCTGTGTTGCGTCTGAAGTACTCCCTAGCCATCCTAATGAAGATGTCACGTAGGCCGTTACATACCAGAATCTGGGTTCAAGAAGCGATCTGGGCTGGAAAATAATTTGAGAGTTGTCAGCAAGCAGATGGTATTTAAAGTCACAAGGGAGTGAGATCACCAAGAAAGGGAGTACAGATTAAACAGAAAAGAGGACATTCTCAGAACTGCTAGACATATTTTTTCAGCCTAGGTAAACTCACTGAAAAATTGCTCCAAAAGATCCAGCTGTCTAAAAATTCGTGTCTAAAATCCTAACATTCTTTATCCTCAAGGAGCTAACATTTTGACATAAAAAAAAAGGATTAACAACATAAAAACCCATAATACTATAGACATGAACATTTACATTGTGCTTACTGTGTGTGTCAAGCTCAATGCTAAATGCTCTATGTGGATTATCACTTGTGATCTTCACCTCAGCTTTAGGAGGGAGGTAATAGCATCTCTGTGTTTTGTATGAGGACACTGAGGCCTAGCGAACTTAAATAATTTGTTCGAGGCCTCACGTCAATGAACAGTGAGGCCGGGGTTCAAACCCTGTGGTTTGCGTACGCAGCCTTCCATTTGAGGGCCTGTACTGTCCTGCTTCATGTCCTGGATAAGGGCAAAAAGAAGCTTGTAATGGGGTTCAAGATCCCTCTTGATTAGCTAAAACAACCAAACCAAATCAAACCACACACATACTTGCACACACACAGTATCTATGGATAAAAATGTAAGGATTTGAGAAAATTCCATTACCCAGAGCGACTACCCCTCAGAGAAGGTACACCCTTCAGAGTGGGCTTCTAGAAACTGGTGTGATGGAGAGTGGGCTACAGGGTGGTAAACCCATGATTCCAAGGACCACACTCCAACAATAGGCAGTGGAGAAAGCATCCCAGGCTCCAGAGAGGAACAACCACTCCTGAGTTCCTACAGGACCACCCTTGTGTTTTTAAGAGCCATGTCTTTCCTGAAATTTCCTTCTTTTGGCTTGCTGTTATTTGCCACTTTTATAAGCTACGGAACCACATCACTGGTGTGAACAGTTTCAAAGCTTACATATTTCTTCTTGTAATCAGTTTAGTCAATCTTGTAACTATAAAGAGTGAGATGGTAAATCCCCAGCTCCCACTCTGAGTCAGAATTTATGACAAGAACAACGTGCTTGTGCCCAAACAGAACCATGCATGTATGGTAATATGGCACTTGAAATTTATGTACTTCCTTTTATCCAAGGAACAGAAAGTGCTTCTATAAAACGGATTAAGAGCCAACTGTCTACAGCAGGCGACGAGAACAGTTCAAAATAGGACTGCTGAGGGAATCGTTTAATTGCTTCAGGGCCAGGGTTCATGCTGAACACCATGTTTCCCTGTGTTTTACAGAAGTGGTTCCAGGAGACCACTGGCATTTCAACCCCTGCCCAGAAGTGGTGGATTTAACTGCATCTTTGCCCACCAGTTGTGAAATTGGAGACATTTCTCCATCACTGCTGTTTGGTGCTAGTCGTCATAAGGATTAGCCCCTGCTATGTGCTGAGGAGTTGACCAGCGGAATGAATCCCAGTCATTCCCTTCCACGGACTAACTGGTTACTCTTCTCTTGTAGTGAGGGCAACTCTATAATTCTCTTTGCTAGCTTCAAAAACTCTAGTCTCGAAGATAAGCCCACTCTAATTTACATCCCCACTATACAATAAAATGGCTTCTGTACCTATATTGCATACTTTAAAAGGCCGTGGTACTATAGGTCCTGATGTTAGTCACTTGTTGCTGCAGCATAACAAATTACCCCCATGCCAAAATCGCCTTACAACAGCAGTTACTACCTCCCAGTCTCCGTGGGTCCGGAGTCCTGATGTGGTTTGACTGGGTCCTCAGCTTCAAGATCTCTGGCAAGGCTACAGTCAAGGTGTTACCCAGGGCTGCAGTCAGCTCAAGGCTTCTGGGGGAGAATTTGCTTTCACTTGCGTGGTTTGGGCAGGATTCAGTCCTCCATGGGCTGTTGCACTGAGGCCCCAGTTCTTCACAAGGTGTCGGCTGGAGGTGTGCCTCAGGCCCTTGACATGTGAGCATTGCACTGGCAAGATGTCAGGAGAGAGCGCTGCAAGGTGGAAGTCACAGTCCTGTGATTCATCACCAAAGTGACATCCCATCACGTCTGCCATATTCTATTAGTCAGAAGCCTGACACCAGTTCACACTTAGGGGCAGGGGATTTCACAGGATGTAAAAACCAGTTGGTGAGGGTCAGTAGGAGCTATTTGGGAAGGCTGCCACCACAGTCCTTCACATGCGTTGTCTCACTTCATCCATACAATAATTCTCCCACACCACACTAGTCCTCCAGTTTTGTAAATGGGGCAACAGGTTCTTAGACTCTTCTACTTTCACCTGCTGACACAGAAATTTATTTTTAGTGATTCATAGCACCCATTCATTTATGTGTTTATCCATGAATACATGGAATTATAAGATGATTAGGTGTGCTACTGTGATAGGTGCTGATAAGTTTATATTCTTGATAAAATACGTGTGCACTTAAACAAGTATTCATTGAGAGGAGGAAATATTAATAAAATATGTGAATATATAAGTAGTGTCTAATTTGCTGTGTTTTATCAAGAGTTAATATTCATAAGAATTATTCATCTATTTTTAAATTTTTCAAATATACAACTGGGAGTACTCTTCTGGTGTTTTAGCTTCTCAGGTCCAATTACTTCCGTCTCAGAGATGAAGAAAGACAAACGAACGGTGGCCATGTCGTGAACAATGCCCCGGAAACTGAGATGGAGAGTTTCACCCAAGTTCCATTTATAGCCCCACCTCTACGTACAAACTGCGTGCGGAAAGCTGTCGTGTGATTTGAGTTAGCTGCACATTAAATTCACATCGAGCAGCCACCACAGCACTGTATTACAGATGAGATAATGTGCAAAAATAATTTTCTAAATTGAAAATGCACATATAAAAGATGGATTTATGCCCTGCCTGTGTGGCTCAGTGGATTGAGCACCAGCCTGCGAACCAAAGGATCACTGGTTCGATTCCCAGTCAGGGCACATGCCTGGGTTGCGGGCCAGGTCCCCAGTAGGGGGTGCGTGAGAGACAAGCACACGTTGATGTTTCTCTCCCTTTCTTCCTCCCTTCCACTCGTCTAAAAATAAATAAATAAATAAATTTTTTAAGATGGATTTAGAAGACGGTGTCAGGGGAGCCTACAATGTGCCAAGAACTGTGCTAAGTGTGTCTTAGAACGCTGCTTGTTTAGTCCTCCTCACAGCTGCTCTGAAAAGCAAGGTCAGAGCTGGAGGTCACAGGCGATGTGGAAGAGGTTCAGTTTAGTTTGCTGAGCTGGCTCTGGGATCTGTGAGTGTGTGGTGGCCAAAGAGAGGGCGAGTCCCGAGGGAAGCCCTCCTTACTGACCCAGTGAAATCCCAGAGTCGACCAAGGTGGGGTCAGCCCCACCACCACGCCCCACATGGAAATAGATCTGTACCAGCATGCTTGCCCTTCTTAGAAAGATACTGTACAATACCTTTTGCAATAACGGAACATACTTTGGGATTTGAGAGCTAGTGAGAGAAACTACTGATACAGAGTAATTTTTGAGTAATAAGGTAAGGCACTCTTCTGCGGGCCATCATCTATCAGACCAGATGTAGCCTAGAGACAGTGATGTGGTCATCCCCGACCTGTGCAATTACTCAGACGCCAGAAAGAAAGACAAGCCCAGTTTAATATAACCCAACAGCAGGAATCTAGAGAATCAATAAATGTTGGTTGGTACCCACAGGGCAACGAGGAAGCAAAGTTACTCCACTAGAAGACCTTTGACGGATATTTGTTTTTGAACAACAATCGAAGATGTATAAAAGCTGGAATAGAAATGACTGATGGCAGGAGCCCCGACTTGCTGCCTTGGAATCATTAGTACATTATGGTTGATTTGCAGCTTTTTATGGTGTGGTCAAGAGGTCCACATGATTCAACACCTCTTTTTTGTACCACCTGCCTCCCCTAGGGAAAGAAAAAAACAAACAAAAAACTATGCTAAAATATTCTATAGAACCAGTATTCTAAGTGGCAGCCTCTATAGCAACAGAGCAGGTAGGAGGTAGCTGCTGTGGTCTCTATCTTTTACTTTTTCCTTCCAAATATCCAGATCTCTAAGTGCTGAGAAAACACAAACACCAAAAGCCTCATTAGAATTTTGGATTAAAGACAGCTATCTGTCTTGTCTCATTTTTGATTCGCCAGCTGATAATTGGGCTATAGCTGGGTCTAAAAATAACATACAGTACATTAAAATAATATTCCTGGGCTACATTTCCAAAGTAGTATTCTGGGACTTCTGTGCATTAATCCTGTAACAATAACAGGATTTGTGCTTTTAACTCCCCTGGTGTAGCTTTGAAAATCTAGCCTAAAGCAGCTAATGTTGCCGTTTAAATCATCCTCTCATTATCCTCAGGGAAATGCAGAGATTAAGAAAATGACAACCCAACTGCTCAAATGACCTATACCTGGGAGAGTAAGGGAAACAACCTATTTCCTCTCAGGAACTGGGCCGATCAATATAAATATTTCAAAACGACCATCATACAGTAAAAGCCTTAGAATTTGTATCCTACTTCAGAGCACCCTAGATGTTTTCAGCATGAATGGATCAGGTGTTCCACAGACAAGGGAGAGAGCGTGGCCACTGGGTCACTGGAACTGAACTGGGATGTACGCGTGTGAGCCTGTGTGTGTACACGCGCGTGTATATAGGGCAGGAAGGGGAAGGAAGCTATCATTATTGTGATTGTGTGTGGTTTTGGTCAGCATTCTTTTTTCCCTACAGAAATGTGGGTGTATCCCAGAAATTAGGTGCTCTTAATCATGTCAGCTAAAAAAAAAAAAAAAAGTGTCTCCTAAAATTTGCACACAGCTCTAAATTGAAGCTCTAAATAGCTCTAAATTCAAGTAGCAGGAGTTTTTCAATGATACCATTAATTGCATTTTATTAATTGAGAAAAAGAGCCTTTGTGTAGCTGTGGTTGTGATGAGCTAGATTTAATCGGTGTAGGTACCACTAACAGGCTGGCACTGCTTTCGGCCTGTAATGCCTTTGAAATTCTAAAATGGAAAAGGAGGCCAACACACTGAGCAATTATTTCAGAACAGATTGCCCGTTAACATTTCATAATATCACCGAAACGCATCCTTTCTGGGACAGAGACTTGCTTTGGCTGTGAACATCCAAGAGGTGGCAGCACCCCATGCTCTGTTGGCTGGCTGCATCCCTCCAGACAGAGCTCACCGCAGAGGTCTCATCATTGCGTCACCTGAAGGCCAGTTTGCAGGGCGGGGGCGGGGGAGTGATGGAGTGGAAGTACAGCATTTTGCATCTCAGTTCTCCCGGAGAGTGCAGGAAACAGCTGCAAGGATTGTTTTAATACTCCAGTTTCTCTTCAGAGCCTATAAATCTTTCGCCTTTTAAATGGATTTGAAAACCTCTCCCTCCCTCTCTCTCTCACTCTCCCCCCCCCCCCCCCCCCCCCCCCCCCCCCCCCCCCCCCCCCCCCCCTCTGCTCAAATCTGCCCTGTGTGGTATCTTTCTGTAAAGACTGAATGGGTACACTTACATGTTGCCTGGTTCGCTTTCTGAGGGAGGAAGGGTTTCAATTGCTGGGATCCCCTGAGACTTCCTTTTCAATCGCCTGTACTTGTCTTTATAAACACAGGAAGGTGGATGATGACAGCACCATCAGCAATCATTTTCTGGAGCACGTATGTGTGCAAGGCACTTAACACACCAAGAATGTGATGCTGTCCCCACCTAGAACAGTTATCTTCTTCCCCACTCATTCTCCCAGCCCCTCCCCCATCGCATGCTAAAAATACTCCACAGAACAAATAGCTGTTGAGACAGCAGCATCAAAACCTGCACAGATAGGTAAGGATATCGCCTGACATGCTAAGTGTCAAATGTCTGGGAAGAAAAGCATCTGGTGTGATGGCTGAGGGAGCGTCAGGGCTGGTCTAGACTGGCCAAGGTCCAGAACTGTGTAGACCGGGCCCTCCACATGTGGGTTAGGCAGTTCAAGGGCAACAGTGGGACTTTGCTGACTGGCAGGCTACGGAGGCAGGACTCCTGTGGGAAACTGGTCTTTTGGAGACCATGAGGAAGCTGGACCCTGGGGGTCTGGGGCAGCCCAGCATGGAAGTTCCTACCACCACCCCGCTCCCAGGGACTTGGGTTCAGTGTCCACCACCACTGCCGCCACCAACACGGCACAGGCTCTCAGCTCTGTGCGCCTTCGCATCAGCTCATTTCTTCTGCTTAGTTCTGACTTTGGCACACTCATACCCTCTGTCCTATAACTTATCTGCATGGCCTGTGCTTCCTGTATACATCTTCTCAGCTTCTGTTCCCGCTGACAACTCAAAGACTAGCCTCCCTGCATTTCCCATTCAATTTCCAGGAAGAGAAGCGGGGAGAGAGAGAGACACTCATCGGCTTAGTTAATCACATAATCACACAGTCTGTGTCTAGACAGAGCTTTGGAGGCCAGACCACCTCGCAGCAAATGAGCCAGACTGTGACCGGCGGTCCCGAGGCACCTTTATTACAGACCTGCCCGGCAGCCCTCCAGCCTGGACAGCAGGCACAGCATTTGGTTCAGGAGAGCATTGGCTATAGAAGGCACCGACCGACATCTTTCCCTTCCTCCACACAAAGGGAAGCCTGACCATGCTGTGTGTCCTGGTGTCAGGGCGCTGCCCTGGTCGGGGAGGGGGTCACTCGGTCTCTAGTAAGAGATGAATTCTTCCACTTTTCTCCTTCACAAGAATTCAGTCAGTCAGCCAGAGAATGCTCTTGAAGGTAGTAATTTACACTCAACCATCCATGGTGCTAGAGACTTGGAGATAGGGGAACAGAACCTTCATTTGAACCATGATGTCATGCAATTTTGTACATCACAGGTTTTTTTGGGCCAGGCTTGGGGGCAGGGGGAGAGGTTGGATTAGATACCAGTCTCCTTGTTATAATCAAGTTTTCCTTAATAAGATCTGACATATTTGAATCCAAAGACAGTTCTCAAGTGCTACCTTTAGGTGCCATAACATATGCAATGATGAGCAGCTTACCGGTTGCCCAGAGAGTTGGCAGCATCCCTGGCTGTCAGAGCCAAGTCATCTGGAGCAGGGGGGAGGGGGCCCATGGGTGGTGATGGCCAGAGAGCTGCTGCAATTTCTTGGCCTTGGCCTTCCCGTAGTCCTTCCACTGTTACACTGAGGGCATGTGACAAAGCAAGGCAGGCACCGTGAGGCAGCTTATTTGCTTTTGGTTACTTCCAGCTGAGCAGCCAAGACACCTGAAGAGCTCCTTCTTCTGTTGTTTGCCTTGAGAGCCTGCACATCCCTCCACCCCTTCCCCTCATGACCAGTCTCAGCCATGGGCCCTGACAGCAAACTGCAGTCAGGTTTCCAGTGGCGATGGAGCCCCTTCAGCACATCTGTAGGGATTTCTATTTGGTGGATTTCTTTTTGCTATTTTTTTAAAAATTGTATTTATTTATTTTTAGAGAGAGGGGAAGGGAGGGAGAAAGAGAGAGAGAGAGAGAAACATTAATGTGTGGTTGCCTCTTGCACACCCTCTACTGGGGACCTGGCCTGCAACCCAGGCATGTGACCTGACTGGCAATCAAACTGGCAACCCTTTGGTTCACAGGCCACCACTTAGTCTACTGAGCCACACCAGCCAGGGCTGGTGGATTTCTGTATCTCTGTTATATGGTGAATCTCTTCACTGATTGCACTGCTTTGTGGCATCACATTTATCACTGATATCTGGATTTTTTAAAAAATGTATTAATTGACGTTTCCTGATGTTAAACTTGTACTCATTAATTAGACTAAGCTCTTTGAAGAAAGAAGGGGCTTGTATGCCCCTAAGACCTCCAGCGATGTTGAACACAGTGTTCCATAAGGAACAGGCACTCAGTGGATGCTGAAGTGGATTTGACTCATTCTCAATGCCATGTTCTGCTCAGATTTCTATTAAATTCTAAGGAGTCTAGATCCTTTCTAGTCATCTGTTTGGAAACCTGAAGATACAGATTCATTTTGACCAACTTTCCAACTCCCACGTTCTCTTGCTCATATCAGGAAGAATATAGTCTCCTAGAAACTACGTTTTCCGGCACTCAGAGTCCCCGGTTTCCAGTGGGATTCAAATTTCCTAGAGTCTTCAGTCTTTGACTGCTTACTTTCTGCTTTGCTTTAGTTAACACCCTCCCCTCCTAGTAGGACAGGTGAAGTTAGGCTGTGGCAGCAACAACTTCCAAAACTCAGCGATGAGTCTGCCTGACAGGGTGACTCTGGAACCCACTCAGCAGGCAGCCTGCCACTGCAGCCCATGCAGGTGGGAACTCCACAGCAGGGATGGGAGCATGGAAACCTGGGGCTAATGGTTAGCTAACGCCTCCGCCCAGGAGGGGCACACAGTACATCCATTTGCATTTCGTTGCCCAAAGCAAGGCCATGTCTAACTGGGAGGGGCTGGAGAAGTGCAGTCCCTGCCCCCACCTCCGTGTCCTCTGAAGGGCCGGCCACACCCCGCAGAGAGCTTGGCAGCAGTTGCTGCCCTCCAGTTCATCCTTCAGTGAGGTGTGGAACCCCTGAGAATAAACAGACACACTTGCTCCTCTGTGTTTTGAGGGAATTAAAAAACAAAATAACCTGTCATAAAGACGATTTACATCGTAAAATGTTTTTTTCTATAATGAGTAAATATCAGGCATTGTTTTTTTCTTTTTTGGTCAAATCAGTGATCAGAAGTAATCAGTGCAACCCTTTCTAACAGCCACCTGTAAATAGAGGGTCTATGTGAGCAATCCCACGTTTGTCTTTGCCAGGCCCATTCACACTTCTGAAGCTCCAGGTGCCTCACAGTCACTTCAAGGCCCAGCAGGTCCTTCTCCCCAGAGAAGAGTCACTTGGAACTCCTGGACTGCGGAGGTCCCTTGTCATCCCCTGCCCTCTGCCTGACTGCGCTCTGTCAGTCCTAAGGCCCCAGGGCCTTTGACAGCACACAGGGCGTTGATGTTGCTCACTCAGAAACACCCCTGCTTCCAAAGAATCAATTCTAACCATGAGAATGGGAAATTTATTCACAAATGCAATGAGTTCAGTAGTCAACAAGTCAACAGTGGATTACTGTGACATGTCAGATGAGAGCCGCCTGTGGTGTGATTAAAAGCCTTTGCGTGAGTATCTGAAGATTGTTAGTCTCGATTCTG
This sequence comes from Micronycteris hirsuta, assembly GCA_004026765.1. Classification (NCBI taxonomy): domain Eukaryota; kingdom Metazoa; phylum Chordata; class Mammalia; order Chiroptera; family Phyllostomidae; genus Micronycteris; species Micronycteris hirsuta. The sequence continues at coordinate 8,007 of PVJI01004673.1, read as the reverse complement.
CTGCACTCTGTGTTACCTTGGAAAAATCACTTGGTCTCTCTGAACCTTCACTGATAAAATTAGGACAGTTATGCATACCTTCTGTGATGGATTTTTCTGCCTATAAAATATACATTATAATATCTACTTCTCAGGGTTGTGGGGATTTAAATTATTTTGACAAAGATAATTTCTGGGCAAAATATATATGTTTAAGTATGTATATCCCAAGCTGGGAATTTCTCCCCTCCTTTTTTGCTTGCTAATTAAGAGTCATAAATAAAATGCTGACAAGCTGCAGTCTGCCGTCTGTGCTGTAGCTGGAGGGCTGTTTTGACTTTGCCTGACAAATGGCTAACCAGCCGCTCCCACCATGCCCAACTCAAGTGTTCAGCGCTGAGAAATCCAGCTACTGCCAACAGCATCTTATAAACTTGTCACTGTTTACTTACTTGGTGACAGTGTTTTTGTTCACTGATCATCCCTGAGACTTCACTAGTCAGGGTGTGTCTGTTTCCCTCAAAATGCCAAAGTGCCATTTAAATACAATCCTTTCCCAAACCATGTGAAAATAGTGAAGGTCCCTAAATGAGACTTGATGCCTTTGCAACTCATTCCCATGGCAGTGTAGTTGGGTAGGGATGTTGTCTTTGCAAACCAGCAGCTGGACATGCGTGGGGGTTTATTACATGGACAAACACATTAGAGCTGCTTCAATACTCACCAGTCAAGACTTCCAGGTAACCTTCCAAGGGGTATGCCAAGCGATTGTTAAATGTTCAGGAATTTTGTGAAATTGTTGATGTCATGTCAGTAAATTGAAATCAGACATGATGGGAGTGTTTATTGGAAATTGGCAAACACCAAAAAATCAGGCTTTTTCTCCCACATAGCTGGTTGCTGAACACTTACCACCTCACCACTATACGGTATAATCAAATCTTTGTGCATGAGAATGAGAGAAGGGACATCCCAAATCAGAAATATAAATAAAACCATGGTGCCGGATGAAGGGAGAAAGGGAACTAACTTTTCTTGAGCCCTTGCTCTGTGCCAGGGTCTATTGCAGTCTAGTTTGGGGCTGATACATACCAGGAGGCCTCTAGCAAATCAATGGGGTGGGTGTACCAAAAATGCCTTCACCCTAAGGACAGAGAACCCCAGAGCCTGACTCAAAGCTGGTTGAGACAGAGGAGGTCTAATGCTAGGGGTAGCATAGTGCTTGTCCCTTGGGTTTCTATCTCGGCCCTGGATGAGACTGATGGAGGGGAGTCAGGGAAAGGTTTTAAGCTAAAGCTGAAAAGGCTGCTTCAGCAGAACTCTGGAACTCGGCCGCTGAAGTGTGGGGACAACAGAGGCTTAACTGACCCCCTGAAGGTCAGTGAGGTGGGCTCGCTTGTGAGCACTTTTTCAAGGGTACTTTGCAGAGGGCCATAGTCATGTATGAGCTGAGAGGGGCAAGGGCCAGTGGAATTTTATTTATGTGATCCCATATGTACATTATACTTGTGAGGCGAGGGGACTGGTGGCACATGTGTCTTCTCAACATGTGCTCATAACTGCCATATGGGAATGGCATTATTATGTCCATCTTATAAATGAAGAAACGAAGGTCAAAGAGTTTGAGTCACTTGTTGAATGTGACGCAAGGAGTCACAGAGTTGGGATCCAAACATGGAATCGATTGTCTGGATTTACTCTACCCGGTGTCTCTGCTTATTTGTCCTTTCCTTCTTTCTAGTCTCGGGGGAAGAAGTGTCTCCCCTCTCTAAGGCCCGCCTTCCCACTTGTCCCTGGTTCCTGCTATGCATCCTTAATCCGCCCTTCTCCACAGACTTCCTTCCCTCAGCCTGTTCATTAGTCTTTGCCAACCATCACCTGAAATGGCTGGCTGTGTGATGCCTCTCTCATTTTTCTTTCCCTTAGCCTTTCAGCTCCACTGAGCACACTTCAGAGTCTCCTTTATTCTGGAAAGTCTGCACTCCTGGCTTCTGTGGCTACTTGTTCTTCTCTTCCCTTTCTGGTTACTCCTATGGCCACTTCTGGCTCTTCTCCCTTTTCCTAGTCCTGAACTCTAGGCTGCTGCCAGAGTGATGTTGGGTCTCCTCTTGTTCAGCCTCTGCCCTGTGAGGTTCCCATTGGCCTCAGCTATCTACACAGACAGTTCCAGACCAACAGATCTGCAGGTCTGATTGGGAAATGAATGGAAGTCACTTGACTGGTCTCGAGGGCCAACAGCAGTGCCTGGCTTGTGGTGGGCACTCAATAAACAGAAGGGCTTTCAGGTGAGGAGAACAATGTCGACTGAGCTTGACCATATGTGTATTGGTTAATTTGAAAGTTACCCACTTTGGACTCTGAACTTCTCAAAGTTGAGAGCTGTGCCTTTTTCCCGTTTTTGATTGCCTGATCCAACATAATATGAAGTAGCTATTCAGTAAATGTTTGTTGAATGCATTAATGAGTCTAAGCTCTCTGATAATTGGGTGTAAATTCATGGCAGTCCTTATAGAGGAATTTAGACTGTAGTCAATGCACAGTGGCTTTTCCTCGTTTGAATGATTCAGCAGGATCTGCGCTCCAGGACGACTCATCTGGGCAGCCATTGTTCAGAACCTTGTGCCGTCTTCCTTCCTTGGCCTGGCTGTGCCATCTCTAATCAGTGGTCCCGTCTTATTGATTTTACTTCAAAATATGGCTTTATAGCTTGTATCTGTGTTTTTGTTTCTATTCTTACGGCCACCTCCCAAGGTCAGCCCTAATTACTTCTTGTCTGGGCTTCAGTGCTAGTCACTCCCACGCCAGTTGCTGTTTATGCCTTTTCTGTATGCCACAGGCTTTGGCTGTTCTACTAATGGCTGGCTCCGTGTCTGAAAGAAAAAAAAAAGGAAAAAGCTGAATTGGTTCTGGGAAAGCAAGGATAAAGAGGGCTAATGTGGCTCTCCACTCTCTGCCTTTCATCCTACAGGCCCCCTAAATCTGCTGGATGCTTTGGGTCTTACCCTTGAGTTGCCTAAGTGGGTTTATCCCCTCATTGTTCCTTTTAACAAAGACGAGGGTCCCATTCCCACAATAAAGCCACATTGTAGGAGAAAGAGTGGACCATTGGAAAGGCTGTGCTTGACTCTGATGTCTAAGAGAGGCAAAGGAAATGGAAGAACAATCCTTTAGGACAGGGAGGACAAGAAGAGGGAAAAAGTAAAAGAGGAGCTAGGGAGGTCTTTGACATAATATTTCTAGATGAGGGGAAGAAAAAGAGAGGGAAAGAAGATAGGAACAGAGGTCCTGCCATTTTGCCATAGCTGATTTGGGGTAAACATGCCATTTCTGAAAATGTTTTCTTAGAATTTAGTGGGTCCAGATTTTATCCTAATCAAATAATGGGCTAAGGGATTTAGGGAACCCTCTTTGGGGCCTCTTATGCTTAAGGAATTTACATCAGTGTTGCACAAAGTATGATCTGCCTTCTGCAAGGAGGTAAGCACAAAAATAACAGTTAAGTGTGCCCTGGCTGGGTGGCTCAGTTCATTGGAGCATCATCATCCCATGCACCTAAAGGTTATGCATTCGATTCCTGGTCAGGGCACATACCTAGGTTGTGGGTTTGATCCCTGGTCAGGGCACATGTGAGAAAAGCCCATTGATGTTTCTCTCTCACATTGATGTCTCTGTCTCTCTCTTTCAAATCAATAAACATGCTTTGGGTGAGGATAAATAAATAAATAAACAGCAGGACATGTTTAGGAAGTTTGTAGTAATTGGACATTGACCCTGTGATGTCCTGGGGGTGGGTGGTGCCAGTGGGAGAGAGCCTATTGTAGGTATTTCTTCCCACCTCTGTGGCTCACAGACTTCAGGTGAGTAGCTCAAAGTCAGCTGTGGTGGGAGGTATTTTTATAACACATATGGGCAAAGGCTTCCAATTGGGACTCCTCCCACCCCCAAGGACTGGGTGCCGAACACTTACGAGCATTTACCATGCTGCTTGGCTGCTACATCCATGCACCTGATGAGGGGATACTGTTGAACAAGGTGTTGTTAAATTTGCACCCATGTGTTGCTTGCAGCTGCTGCCGCCTACTCAACATGCACAGTAGGATCATGTGTCTGAAAATTGGTCCTTCACCAGACAGAGTTGGAAATATACAGCCTCAGGTCACCTTCAGCTTATTTCCAAGGTCCAAGCATTCCAGCAAAGGTCTTCGTGATAACCAAATGGAGGAGCCCACTGGTTTGGGAACCTGTTCCTCCAGGATACCCTTTCCACTTTCTAGCCATCTCCAACCTTGCCTCATTCTATTCCTCTGTCAGTTAGCACCCTGAGTCTTCTCTGACTTCTCCTGCTTGGAAAGAAGTCTCCCTCACCTGACTCGCCCGAGCACTTTTGCTCTGTATCGTTAAGCTGGTAATGAATCTCATCGAGATTTGCAATGCCTTTTCTGATGTCACCTAAATGTATACATTGCATGTATTTAGGGCTTGTCTACCTGGTTAAATCGTAGGTATCATGAAAAATGAACATTTTATTCTTCTTGACACCTAACTGCCCCATTTCATGATTAATTAGGTATGTGCCTTTTATAGAGTGAAGAGTCAATAAATATCACAGAGTTGATGTACTTTTTTCTGAAATGTTTCAGATCATAACATGCTCATAGGTGTGTGTGGAGTCAAACTGATAGCAGTATATAACAAGGTGGTTTGGCTTTTTTTTTTCTGTACTGTGCATATTAAGCTAGAATCACCCAGTGAGTGCTTCTGGACTGTGACTTGTGGATGCCGTTGTCCCAGTGAGTTGTAACCCTGACTCTGGTATAAAAGAGACCTGGATTAGAGTTCTGATTTTCCCAGTTACCAGCTGTCTGGCCTTGAGTGAGTTCACTAAACTCTCCAAGGCCCAGTTTATTCATCTGTAAAATGGGAGTAATAATAATACCTTATCTCGCAGGGTAGCAACAAAGGAGTAATATAGAAATGCACAGTAGCACTCAATGAATAGTAGGTGTGTATCGTTAATATTACCCTGGTACACAGAGATTTTTTTTTAAATGGAAACCTCAACCAGAGGTCTCAGTCTCCACTCCTGCAAACCAAGAGCAACTTGGAGAGAGACATGTGCACACCACCTGGGAGAGTCAGCCATGCAACGAGTCCATGTAGTGCCCTGTGCTGGATGTTCCTGGATTAAGGGTACTGTGAAGAATCCAGCGGGAACACTTTTCTGTCTGTCTCACTCCCCTTTGGAAAGCGTAAAATGTCTTTTCCTACAAAACACTGTACATTGATTTTGTTGTTTCGGAGCCAGCTGGGTTGCACGGGAAGTACAATGTCATTAAATGGAAATAACTCAGCATGACATTTGTCCTGAAGTTAATAATAAAATGATGTTAAATCACAGCCAGTGTTTTCTCGAGATGTTCCAGACAACAACTTTAGTGCAAGAAGCCGATAGCTCTGCAGGCACACCCCCTCAGAGTCTTCTAAGGAGCCGCTGTAAGCGCTGCAGGGCGAGCGCTGGTGGGGGCACTCTTGTGGGGAGAGCCAGGGGGCGGTGGGCGGGGAGACAGCGTAGTCCTGTGCTTCTCCAGGGCTGTCGGCGCAGAACCGAGGCCTCCAAAAAAGGTGCATAGTGGCTTGTCAGCTTTTCTGCCTGTTCTAACAAATTAGACATACGTCCCAAAAGGTGTATTGCAATATTAAAGTCCATTTATATAGGCTGTAAAGTTTCCCCTGTTGTCCTGGCAGGCACATGCATGGCTGGAAAGTGTCTGTGGGTTGATTCCTCTGTGAATCATATGGAGCTGACACTGCGAAACCACAGCAGCCCAGACGGGGAGCTGGTGTGTGCTGAATGGAGGGCCTACAGCCCCGTACGTGGAAGTCGGTAATATTAATCCCCACTGAGTGCAGCGGTGCAAAATTATTAAGGCTGCTTCCTGAAGAAACTTCTAACACAGTGTGTAATGAAAACGTCAGGGACAATGAGTTATTAGGTGCTGCCCTGCCATTCTGAAGGGCCAGGTATTTCTCTATCTGTTACCCAAGCAGGCGAGTCCTGTGGGGACGGGAGAGCATCAGCAGTCTTTCGTCCAGGAGGATCATAAAGTGTGTGACAACCGTGAGGCCTGCCGGAAGTGCCCAAGGAAGCGGTGGGGACACCATGGTGGGGGTGGTGTGAAGAGGTGAGTCACAGTGAAGGTGTGTGGGACGAGGACACTGCTTGGTGCCAGAGCTGAGTAATGTCATGGCCCAAGTCATCAGGATTTGAGCATTGTTCTCAGGGCAGCTCTTATGATTAAGAGTTCAGATGGGATCATCCCAGACAGGAATATCGTCTCGGTTATTTTCATCATCATCCTAGACCAGGGGTGTCAAATTCATTTTCACCGGGGCCACATCAGCCTTGCAGTTGCCTTCAAAGTGCTGAACGTAATTTTAGGGCTGTATAAATGTGACTACCCTTAACAGTTAAGTGAGAGCTCGGTAGAAACAGGGTGCCGGGCAGGGTGCGGGGTGCTGCTGCCGGTTAGAAACAGGGTGTGGGCCGGAAGAAACGAGGTGGAGGACCGGATGCGGCCCGCGGGCCTTGTGTTTGCCACCTGTGTGCTAGAGTTCAAGCACAGCATTTGGCATTCGTTGCACGTTGTTTATTTCAGATGCTCACAAAGTTTGTGCCTTTCTGACTTGTATGATACTTACCTCAGCCCACTTGTTGGAGTCTCTCTGGCTTCTCCTGTCCGCTTGGTCACATCTAGTCATTGTCAAATGCTTTGGACAAGCGAGTCTCAGTTTCCGATTCCTTGGACTGTACCTTTGTCCTGTCCCTTGCCTTCTGTCCTGTTTTCTCCTCGCTGCTCTCCCTGCCTTCACTCTGCCTGGCCCAGCCTCTCTGCCTATTACCTGGATCTCTCTGCTCTCCCCCTCCCACCCCTCCCCTCTGGTCCCACCCAGAGCAGGACAGCAGCAACTGCTACCACCGACTCAACAGGTTCCTCTTCTGTGATAAGCCCTGGGGTGGGTGTGTCACGTATGTTTTTCTAACGTCGCACTAACTCTGAAAATGGTATTAATCCTACCACTGTATAGCTTGGGAGACTCCAAAAGGTCATCATGTGCTCATACCAGCTAATGAGGGCCAAAGTTGGATTTATAACCCAGGGCTGATGGACCCCCTTGTTCATGCTCTTCCCTACCCACGCCATTTCCTCTGCTTAGAAACCTTCCGTGGCCCCTGCTGCCTAAAGACTAAGTGCAGGCTCTTTTATCTTGGCATTCAAGGCCCTCTAAAATCTAGTTTACATGTTTCTAAGCTATCTTTTCAACCTGTCACCCATTCTTTAGCCCAAAAAACAAAACAAAACAAACAAACAAACAAACATAGCCAAACGAACAAAAACCTATTTTTATTCACACCCGTGCTTTCTCTTCTACAGTATATGACTTTATACCTCCTTTCCTCCTGCCTGGAGCAGAGACTCCGTCACTCCTTCCTCTGTGTGAATCAATGTTGCCCAAGAACACATTGAACAGAGTTGGCTAGGGATCCTTTTATTCTCTGGTTCACAAAGGGTATATTAGATCTTTATTAAATAGTCTAAAATGTCCGTTCAATAATGTTCTTCTTTAATATCTTTTTAAAAGACATTTAAGGTGAATCAGAAAGCAATTAAGTGATTAAGTGCTGCAGCTGGATTCTGCTGCCCTCAGCCTCGGTGGATGCTATCTGGCTGATTAACCTCTGTTGCGGGGCCTGTCTCACTGAGGCAGACAATGACAGAAATCGCTTGGCCTATCACATGACTGATCTTTGCTGTCACGAGCCATCGTTCTCTAACTGCAAGCTTTCATTTTCAAAGTCCTGGCATGATTTCAGGAGCTGTAAACCCTCGTGTGAGTAAGTGAGCAGTTAGGAACTGGCAGTTTTTCAATCTCAAGTCTCTTCAACTTTACACCCCCATTTAGCTGGGATTCTTTTTTTCCACCTTAGGTTGGACGTTCTTTCTGGTGCATACTTTTTTTTTTTTTTTT
>PVJI01004672.1:0-105468 GCA_004026765.1 Micronycteris hirsuta | reverse complement strand
CGCAGCAGAAAGGAAGAAGGAGCTTATACCCTTTGCAACAGCATGGATGGAACTGGAGAGCATTATGCTAAGTGAAGTAAGTCAGGCAGTGAGGGACAAATACCATATGATCTCACCTTTAACCGGATCATAACCAACAAAAGCAGAAAGCAAGCAAAACATAACCAGAGACATTGAAATTAAGAACAGTCTAATAATAATAGGGGAGAGTGGGGAGGGGACAATGGGGAGAAGGGTTTTCAGGAACCACTGTAAAGGACACATGGACAGAACTAAAGGGGAGGAGGGAGGCTGGTGGGGAGGGGGTTGGAGGGGAAGGGAGGAGGGGAGGGGAGAGGATGCAAATAACTGTAATTGAACAAAAATTAAATTTAAAAAAATGATTGCGTGAATTTTCTCTATTTTTTTGAGCAATTAATGTTGAGAATTATATTATAGGTCTTCTTTTATTGAACCATCCTTGCATACTTGGAATAAATACCACTTGGTTATAGTTCAGTATTCTTTCAATGTGTTTCTGTATTGTATTTGCTAATCTTTGTGTTAAGTGTTATTCAGAAACATTCATAATGAATTTGTCTGATGTTTTAATGTATGTGTGGGTGTGTGTTGGGCTTTGCCATCAAGGTCATACTAGATTCAAATTTCAGGATATGCCCCACTCAGTGGTAAGACATTAAGTATATTTCAAGAAATTGAGTATATTTCCTTTTAACTGGTCTTCTTCTCCCTGACTAGTCACTGACCTCCAGAGGCTGCAGTCCAGTGTAAAATGGCAACACCTAGTAAGTTATATTCTATTAGGACATTAATGTAACCAAAATCCCCTGGGGGGAAACATTTCTTTCCATTGTGAGGCTGTTATAATCAATGCCTAAAATACAGGTGTGGAGGTGAAAGAGGAAAAAAATGGCAGTTTGTTTGGACATTGTTTTTAGCTTTTTCCCCCTACAAAGTCATGTTCTTGTACACCCTTGTGTGACCTTGGAAATGACCTGCAACCCTAATTCAAAAGGGAGAAAGTCTGACCCACCGCACTGTCTGCCCTCTCCTTCCATCATCCCAGTGGAAATCCTTCCCACCCAACTGTGTCACAAGTGATGACCTCCCTTCCAGGAGGACGCCTGCATTTTTCCCTTCTCCTACTTCTTCCCCCATGGGTGTGCATCTCTGAAACTCTAAGGGATCCTGCGAGACCTGCAACCAGGGAAGCAGTGGGTGGCAGCCACTCATCCCAGGCTCACCACTTGAACTGTCCCCAAGGCCCCCTTTTCTCTGACTCTCCAGTGAGCTGACAGCAGTTCCTCCTGGGCTCACTTCTTTCCCGTAGTGTTTCTAGACAGCCAGAGCGGCCCTGCCTAGTCTCCTGTTGTCTCCTAGTCTTCTATTCTAGGCCTGTCCTTGTTTCACTGTCCCCAGCTTTAATAAGCAGACTCTCAGAGTAAAAGTAAAGAAATAAAGTCATAACCAACAAGAGGAGGACAAGAAGTCATGGTGTGAGCAAACAAAATACGAGCGTAGATGTTTCCCAGTTCACAGCCATGACCCTAAAGATGAGCAAGCAGTGAGAAAGAAAACCCCCTTTCCACTCCCATAATGGCAAAAATGGCTAACCCTTCCACAGCATTTACAGAGCATGTGAGGCTCGCTCTGAGTGCTTTTAATGAGTAGCTCAATTAATCCTCACAACTGCCCAGCAGGGTAAGGACTACCATTATCCTCACTTGGCAAATGAAGAAACTGAGGCAGCAGGTGACCTGCCCATGGTCACATAACTACCAAGTGTCACAGGATAGAAACTTGTGAAGGCTGATTCCAGAGTCACTGAGATAAGCACCATGCTACCTTCTGTCAACCCTGAAACCAAGAATCTTGCCTGCCTTGGGAATGGAGGGAGACTGTATAGATGATGAGGTTGGAGATTTTAAATACACAGGATTCAGGATTAATAATGATGGTGAAGCTGTTTTAATAACTAAAAGACAGAACATTCATGGAATGAGTCAATAAGGGTGACAGTTACTTAGTAGGGACTCGAGGGTAGGAGGTCGGTAAAGAAGGGAGGACAGAGCATCGGAGCAGCAGTTACAGAAAAAAATAGAATCATTTCTAGTCTTCTCTACCAAAGAGCGTTATTAACATTCCTATGTGTGCACAGCTTGTCTCTGGAAGGAGGCCCAGGAAACCGGCCACAGTTGTACACTGTAGGGCGGGGCGGGGGTGAGCTTAGAAACTCTGTCCACTGTTTACCCATTTGTACATGGGTGTGCATTGTTTTTTAAATTTACATAAATCAGGGGCACTGCTTTAAAGCTTACTGAAAGAGATGCTTCTACAGACAATCTCAGTTCCATCACTGGGTCAAACTGTGCATTTGTCACCTACATTCGCAATAAAAGAACAAGGAAAAGCAAGGAGAATCACAACACAGAGCATGCACAGTGTAGTCATGCTGGCTCTGGTGGCTTCTGCAGGAGCAGAAATAATTTCACTAGCTGTCGGAGCAGTGGGTGAATTTATTCAGCTCCCTCAACACCTGGCCTTGGCAAGGGTGCTGGAGACGGGAGACCATCAACACCAGCTTCACTACGTTCAGTAAAACCCCAGCACAGACAGCAAGCCTAGCAGGTGAGGGCATGGGACGTGCATGCCTCCAACTCAGGTACCCCATCTCTCCACACTTTTCGGTATTTTGCTGTTGTCTAAATTCTAGTGATCTAGAAATGAAGAAAAAGTGTGCACTCACGTCATATTCTAGAAGACCGAGTCTGTGGCTCCCTTTGAGCATCCCCAGGACTGCTTGGGAGTTATCAGAAAGAAATTGAGATTTCCTCAGAATCATGATTATTATGGTAACTCCATTTTCCTGCAGGCTAAGGCAGCATCAGAGACACATATTATATGCATGTGCTTGGAAACAGCTGAGATTGAAACAACTAGTGAAATTGGCATGACTCCAATTTTTCTGGCCAAGAATGACAACAGATATGGAAGGAAAATGTCAATGATACAAGATATATATAAAAACAGGTGGTCAGCTTAGACAAGAAAGCCAAAATAATATATTTAGAAGCTTAGGGCCCACCAGACTGGTCCTAGCACCTAGCATTTTCTGAAATATCTTACAAAATACAGACTTCCAGGATTGTGCTGTTTTATCGTTTACCATTTACTGTGGTGTCCAGTGATGGCCCATGGTGATTAAGGAGTAGCTGAAATGAGACGAAAGAGAACGTGGCCACAGAATAGAACTGAAAGGCAGGAATGGCAATCACCCTCCCCCAGGGCAGGCACTGCAGAATTTCCAGGAATACTGGTGAGCATGTCACACAGTCCAAACAACACATTCCTGGCTCCTTCCTATAACTTCCTAGAATGACGCTCCTGGAGAACCAGTTTCTCTAAGCTCACTCGTCATTATTTACCACGGTGTGCTTTGGCTTTTGCATTAAACAAACATTAGCAGTAATACGGCACCAGTGAATGCTTGCCAACAAGGAAGGTGTGTGCTGCGAATCAGTGATGCAACAGAAGATGTGATGTCAAATAAAAGGGGCAGAACAGTAACATGGGGAGGGAGTTGCAGTGACAAATTTGGCTCCATGAAGAGAAGAGAAGCTGGCTAACAGACTGGAAGCAGAGGTCCATGTTATTACAGAACACCTGAATGACAATAGTGACAGTGGTGTGCAGGAGAGCACCCAGTCATGGGCATTCCTCACAAAACTGTGTCTGAAAAGGGATGCTAACTATATGAGCACATGTGGTAAGCCAAAAAAGGCCCGCACTTGGTATCGTGGGTTTAAACTGCAGTTCGCCTTGTCTCAACACATCTATGAACTCTTAGGCTTGTATCCCTGTCAAAAACGGTCCCATTAGTACAATCCACTATGGTCTCATGATGCCACAAGGCTCCCAGGTCTGTTGTCATGGATTCCTCTCTTTTTCCTGGTACAGGAGCACAAGGTTGACAGCCTCTGGGATGCATACACAAGCATCATAAGTGACCAAGCCCTAATCTTGTCCATAAACTCCAGGTATGATAAACTGCAATTCTCTCTTACTTCTCTGAATGACTATCTACAAAATGCAACAGAGAAAAATCACAACTGAAAAAAAAATTATTCCAAATTCCACCGTCCTAACTCAGCAAATATTTCTTTCTTTCTATCCCACTCTTTCTGTATTGCATGGATAGACAGATAATTTAATTATTCCAGAATCATAAGTAGATTGCACACTCAATTTTCTGTAATGCTTTTGATTTTGGCAGTTTAGCTTAAGTTTTCATTTTTCTTAATCATTTTCCTTTTTAATGGCAGGATAATATCCTGAAAATTTGAAATTTTCTAAATCATATTTTACTAAAATTATGATAATCCCCTTTGTACACACAAGACTGTATCTTCTTGGAAACAAGCTTCTGTGAGTGAGGTTGTAGATGCAGACGATAGGCAACTGCAGAAATGCCCTGCTGCTGGGGTCCCAATAGGTCGGCAGCCCCACTAACTCAACTGTGCGGACCCACCAGGACCACTGCTGAGACCTTCCTTCTGATGACGCCGTGCAGTGGGACAAACAGCTCCAGGGGTGACTTGGCTGAAGGAATCCCCACCAACCTGGCCAGACTTCCCTTGGAACTTTGCAGTCCGAGGCTTCCTGACCCAACCCTCCCACCTTCCAACTCTTCCTTAGCCTTGTGCATCCTAAATCTTGTTCTGGACTCTGCTTTCCCTGAACCCTAGTGCATGCAGACGGGATGAACCTTCTTAGAGGTTTCAATAAATGCTGTCAATTTGTGGTCCAGAAATCTGCACTAATAATGTCTATTCAAAGGCTAGTCACCTAAATTTAATACATACCTACTTTTTTCTATTTAATGACATAACAGTGCAACATTTGCTTCATTATTATTTAATTTATATTACTTTCAATATAAACAAGGCAATATTTTGTTTTTGTATTTATGAATTTTCTCATGTTTTTTGCCAGTTTATTAGAATTTTAGTGGTAGTATATATTTAAAAAGCATCTCATGAATTTTTCTGGTTTTATTTTTTTTTTAAGATTTTATTTATTTATTTTAGAGAGAGGGGAAGGGAGGGAGACAGAGAGGGAGAGAAACAGCAATGTATGGTTGCCTCTCACATGGCCCTCACTGGGGATCCAGCCTGCAACCCAGGCATGTGCCCTGACAGGGAATCGAACTGGGACCGTCTGATTCCTAGCCCATGATCAATCCACTGAGCTACACCAGCCAGGGCTTTTTTTGGTTTTAAATATATTCCTTTTTATCTTGTTAGAATTGATTTCATAGTCATAGCTATCCATATTTTTCTTTTACTGTTTTGTATATCTGATAAAAAATTAATTCTACATTGCACTTTAATATTATCTTCAGTATCTCTTAGATTTTTGTTACTTGATTTTTGTTCCTCGCTAGTCGCTAAGTATTTTTATTTATGAACTAATTTAAGCTATGCTTCTCAATGCCATTATACGGACTGGAAGTCAACAAACTATGGCCTGTGTGCTTAGTCCTGCTGTTTTTACAGCCTCCTATTTTCGTTCATCCTGAGAGATAAGATTGGTTTTTTTACATTTTTAAATGGTTGGGAGGAAAATCAAAAGAAGACTATTTCATAACCTGTAGACATTATATGAAAGTCAGCTTTCAGGGTCCATGAACGCCCTGCTGTTGGGAAACAGCCGCACCTGCTCACTCACGTACTGCTGTGCTCCCTCTGGGTTCCAACGGCTGAGCTGGAGTAGATGGAAGCAGCCAGGCCTTACGTGCTATCTGGATACCACAGAAAGTGTCTGCTGACCCCTGATACAGATGACGCTGAGTTCAGATACTTCCTTTCCAAAGGCATATTTAACCATTTGGATGATTTTTTTGTATTCGTCTGTATGATGGAATAGTTATAGGTTTAAAGGGTCCTGAGCTGTTCGGTATCTTGACAGAAGTGATGAATATATGAGCCTCTGTGTGCGATAAAATCATATAGAACTAAACACACACACACACACACACACACACACACACACACACACACACAAGCATGTGCACAAGTAAAACTGGGGACCATCCGACCAAGATCGGTGGATGGACTCGATATCAATACTGTGGTGGTGGTATTACACCACAGTTTTTGGAGAATGTTACCACTAGGAGAAACTGGGTGAAGTGCACAGAGGTCTTTCTGTATTGTTTCTTACAACGGCATGGGAATCTACAATGGTCTCAGTAGACTTTTCAAGTAGAAAAAAAGCAGGGTGGTAATATATTGCAATTTAACTCAAAATGAAATACTGTCACAATAAATTAGTGCCGCGTTTGGCCTGGAAAGGGAGATAGAGAATTTATCCATGTGTTTGTTAGTTCTATATTAGGGCATTTTCTATTCTGTCACATTATTTAGAGTTCATTTTATAAACACCACTACACTGTTTTGATTTAATGCTGTTTTATAATAGATTCTCTTAGCTGATTGAGCTAGAGCTTCCTTATTTTCTTGATCTTTTCAGCAAAGTAGTCTATGATAGTCCTCCCAATTTATTTTTCCAAATGAAATGTAAGTGTGCTTTATTAGCTTCTGATGAAAATGTTCTAAAATTTTAATTGTAGTTTCAGAGTTTGTAAAATAATTTGGGAATAACTGGCATTTATAAATCATCTTTCTATTTATAAATATATTTTTATTTATTCAAACTTTGTTTTATGTCTCCCTTAAAAGTCTGAAGTATTTTTAATATAGATTTTGCACACTCCTAATTTATTAGATACATTGTATTTTGGTTTCTGTTTCATTTTATCATGTGGAAAGCAATTACTGATGTATGGAGATGTAGTCGGATTTGGGGCAGTGTTATGTTTATCCTGTATTTGATTGAGCTTACCAAACATTTTTTTATTAGATCATGTCTTATTAGAAATACAACAAACCCTAACACAATATTTCAAAATAAGAAATTAAACCCTTATGCTATTCCTGTTTTTAATAAAAACACACTACTTCTCAATTAGCAATATATTCATTCTTGATTTAAACAAAACCTTTTCAAGAAATTGTTTTCTTTTTCTTTTTTTTTTTTAGATTTTATTTATTTATTTTTAGACAGAAGGGAAGGGAGGGAGAATGAGAGGGAGAGAAACATCAATGTGTGGTTACCTCTCACGTGGCCCCCACTGGGGACCTGGCTTGCAACCCAGGCATGTGCCCTGACTGGGAATTGAACCGGCGACCCTTTGGGGCCAGCGCTCAATTGACTGAGCTACACCAGCCAGGGCAGAATTTTTATTTTTACCTACCATATGCTAACATGTGAATGCTTAATCTTTCCTGTAACAGTGTTCCTATTTCTTTTTGTATCTTTAATGATTTTCTTTAATAATTTCCATTTCTCCTTGTACCTTTAATAATGTAATGCATATTTTTAATAATTATATTTAATAATTTATACATTACATTTCTATGTGACTTTGGATATTTCATATCATTAATTATGCCTTTTATTTTTTATAACAATTATATCTATCTCCCTTAATACTCTTCAATTTGAATTAAACACTGTGTCATATTAATATGGCCCTCCTGATTTCCTTCTGATCACATCTAATAAAACTTCCCCATGCTTTTATTAGGAGGTATCTACTTTTTAAAATTCAGTTCTGATTCTGAAAATTATACTTGCAAATATATACATTGCCCTTTGTGTATCAATCTTATCCACATAGACTTATTGCTTCATTTAAAAATTCCCAAGTTCAATATATCAATATTTGGTCTACTTCTCACTTCACTTTAATCTGCAAAACAAATATTTAGCTCAAAAACTTAACAAAAGGAAACTCATACAGCAATTTAGTAAGGAACGCTTATTCTTTCTTCTCAAGTGCCTTTCCATACCACCTAGTCATACATTCTGGAACATAAGAACACATCTACATTAACGTGTCACTTGTTGTAACACACATTAGTAATTTAATGACTGCTCTTTTGGAAAAGAGTTACAGCAGACCCTCTAGCACCAAAAAGCCATACTCGTGGACAATTGCCCAGGCTGACCCACAGAGTTGCATGTGCCCTTCTTCTTCAGTGTGGCCAGTGTCTGGCTCTCAGCCTTCATCACACTTAACATTCGAAGATCACGGCATCAGAGTATCATGCTATTTTCACTACCCTTGTTTGTAACCCGACCCATTTTAGCGTTGTTTTAGGACCGATGATATGATTTCAAAGTAAACTGAAAGACATTGCTTTCTATTTCATCTGTCTTCATTCTATATTTTCTTAAAACAGTTCGTATGTTCCTAGACATTCAATACCTTCCACTGAAAAGTCAATTACAAGCTTTTGACAGATAGCTGTTCAGATCCTAATAATCCATTAGAGCTGATGAACGACAAATCAATCTTCCAGGATTTGAAAATTACCTATATATTCCAAGACATTCCATTCCAAACAATGAATCTCAGAGAGAGTATCTTGACCAGTAGAGATTCTAAGTCAACAAGATTTCATGTTTTACCATCTAATATCACCACCTTTTCCAAAAATAATTATTTCACCTCAAAAAAATCAGGAAGGACTGTTATCCATATCACACATACCAAAGAAATAACAACTGCATGAAAACGTACCTTTCTAGCTGCCCTTCAGCAGCTAGAAAGATGTCTAGAAGACATATTTTCTTTTGCCATCAATTGGAAGATGCATTCCAATATCAGAAATGCTAAAATATGAGAAACATGGTATCATGAATCACAGAAAATGTGGCAGTAATTTATTTCAAGTGCCCAACACTGGGCATCGCTGAGAATGTAACCACTTTACCTGATTATTTCTATTGAGAAAAATACTCTGATTTCCAAATAACTGATTACAGATGTCATTCCTTTATATTTAAAGCACCACCGTCAGTTTTATAAGACAATTTAAAACCCACATGTCATATAAAGCCAAAAGATGGACCTCCTCTTCTAGTCCACGTTCTCTTATTAAAAACAAAAAGTCACCAAAATTAGGTCATATTTGTTTTCTCCTCAATTTAATCACTACACCTGTTCCTTGCCAGCTTTGTGGATCCCTTAGAGCAATTTGAAACTCAGCTGAAGATAATAGAGTCGTCCTTTAAAATGGTATTTGCTATGCCCAGTCTTGAGGAAGTGAAAAAAATGGGGGACGGCGACGACGACAAGGACAAGGACCTGCAGGTGAGAGTCTGCCCCCTTGACAGTGCAGAGACATCGCCAAGCACACAGAAGCCTGCACAGCCTCTCTGCCCAGGTCGCAACCTCTGTAGTCTTCTCCTTCACTCTTTCTAGGTCAAACAGGTACCTAGCACTTCCCAGCACCGATCTCAACCCCTGGGTTCATGAATTCTACAACCCACAGGATTTAATGGATTATGTAGGTTTTACAGGAACAAACGAGTGAATGGATTTTTGGTTAATTGGTTAAGCAAGGACAGGGAGTTTACTGGCAAGTTCTGCAAAGAAGGAAATGTCAGCAGAGAAAGGTGGAGCCAGGAAGAGTCCCATAGTAAGAACAGCCATGTGTACGGTCTTTGTTTCCTCAGCATAGCTGCACAGTGCACCGGCCATGAGGGTTTCTAGAAGAAACGCATGGCACATGGCATTGGGTGAGCTCTCATCACCATAGCAACGGCTCTCCTATCTTACCTGTGGTTTACGGGAAGAACTCGGGACACCAGGATGCAAAACCTATAGACAATGGGATAAAATTTTAGGTAAAGTGGGCTGTCTGGTTATAATACATTTTTGTTTTTCAGGAATTATACCAAAGTATTTTAAACATATATGAGGACACTCTTCTGATCTTAGTGTCTAAAGACCTCTACAAACTGCAAATCTTAAAGGTAAAGGGAAAAGGAACAATTTTGTTCTTGTGTCATAAATCCAAGGACACTGCACTTCTTATTTCCCATTTGCCATATGTAACATCTCCTTCAAATATCTGGCAGCTAAAAAAAATTTTTTCCTCCCAAGGTATGCAAGTAACCCCTAAATGAAACCACTTCCCTGTATTTGAACTGCAGGGACACCCTTATAGAATTTAATTTTGGGAGGATGGCATGAACAGACATTTGAGAAGTCAAGCGCTATGTGGCAGTGACATGGGGCGTCGGGAAACAGGATGGTCGACCTGGACTATATCCGGGTCTGTGGAACAGTGAACCAGCTTTGGCAGGGGTCTGTATATGTATTCTTCCATAGCAGCTCTGCAGCTAGGGAATGTGTGCCCACCCTATCGCCAGGATACCACGCTATCCCCAGAAACCCTAACCATCATCCCAAATCCACTTTCACATCCAGGACCTCACAGTGTCCCTGATGTCCCAGCCAGAGACAGAAGACGTCTGTGGGTGCCTTACGGTCTTTAATTTTGCGTTCCGTACATAATGGCATCAGGGGTGGCTGTCTGGAAACACTGGAAAACCAGATGCACCTACTCTGCCCGGAGCATCCGTAGGTTGTCCAAATCATAAACTACATTCAAGTAGAGAAGCCGAACTGGCATGTATGAGGACAAGGAAGACAGTGAAGGAAAGTGAAATACATTGAGCTAATTGGTGCCTAATTTGAGGCAAATGTTTTCTGCACATTTTTAACATGTTAATTGCACAGCTTTTTACAGTATCATTCTTGCTCCGTCACATGTGCTCTTTCAGGCACTAAGCTGAATACTTACTATATGCGCTATATCTCATTTGGTACTTAACCCCGTGAGAAAGTTGCCATTATTTCTCCCACTTTGCAGATAAGGAAATGGAAGCAGAGAAAGGAGCAATAGTATATGCAATGCTAACGAGCAAAGGAGCTATTCTAATTTGGGAGCCTATTACTTAACCACCTCAGTCTTACACCTTCAATGTCTAGAAACACTCCTGATTCTCAAAAAGCACTAAACCTCACTCCTGGAAAAGGCACAGGCTGACCCCACCCCTGAAATTTAGAGATGCTTCTGCCCTAGGAAATGGATTTCAGAACAGATTATACAACAGGAGCACGTAAAGGGGAAGACCTGTGCCGACCATTGGCATAAATACTATGGACTCAACAGACTGCCTAATAAGCAGTCTGTTAATGGTGATCAGCCTATGAAACATAGGCAGGTGTTCGTCCCTTTCCAAGGTTGTTAATGTGCCACTGTACCTGAGGATTTAGGACAAACAGAAGTCACAGTAAGACAGACTGAAATAAAAATCTGCAAGAACTTTTTAACAGAGCCACCTCCAAAAACGTACTCTGCAACCATGAGCCAGGAAATATCTGGGTGGTAAATTTAGAAAGAAAGTTCTGGGATAAGATGACATTTCAGGATCAGATAGCATTTCAATTTTTTACACTGAAAATCAGATCCTGTGATGAAAAAAAAATAAGAGAGCCCTGGCTGGCGTAGCTCAGTGGATTGAGCGCGGGCTGCGAATCAAAGAGTTGCCAGTTCGATTCCCAGTCAGGGCACATGCCTGGCTTGCGGGCCAGGTCCCCAGTGGAGGCCATGTGAGAGAAAACCACACATTGATGTTTCTCTCCCTCTCTTTCTCCCTCCCTTCCCTTCTGTCTAAAAATAAATAAATAAAATCTTTAAAACAAATAAGAGAGAATGTGTATCTTGAAAGAAAAGAGGAGGAAGGGCCAATGATCCCCTTGTCACCTTGTGTTAAAGAGGACATTAGTAAGTACTTGTTGGGTAGAACTGAGCAAAATAAAACCCAGGTGTGGTTCCCACAGCAGACAAAGGGGTACATGAGTAGATGGTAGTCTACTGGCTGGTGGTTATGTATTTTTTAAATAAACACAGGCGAGGTGTGAAATCATCAGAGGCATGGGGACCCTTGATGTGGTGAGGTCTCCTCTGTTGAGGAAATCAAATACCATGGTTCTAGGATGACTCCTGTGTTTTCAACAGGAGATGGCTGTGTGGATGGGCAGAGACAAGGCATGCCTGCAGGAGAGGGTCCTGGTGATCATCAGCAGAGTGCTCATCTTCGCAGCCAAGAAAGTCAAGGAAAGTGTAAGTCACTACGTGCTTCTGAAGACTGCATTTCTGCAGCGCCCGATTCCAAGACTCGGGCATGACCGAGCTAGCAGATTGGGATATTGGGAAAGGGGTCAGTGCCCCTCGTGACTCTGTCGAGCAGCAGAACTTCTCAGACAGCGGATTAAGATGGCTCATGCTTCACACCAAGAGTACGAGTGTGTCAAACCAGCTTTTTGTTGACTGTGTTGATTCTCCTCTGCAGACCACAACCAATGTTATGTATAACCTTATAAAGTCTTCCATCCTTACTTTCCTTCTTATTTCTCCTTTTCTATCATATTTTTAATCATTTTTATTATTGTTCAAATACAGTTGTCTCCATTTAACCGCCACCACTTTCCCCCATCCCAGCCCCCCCCCACCTCTCACCCTCAGTCCTACCCGACTTTGGCTTTGTCCGTGGGTCTTTTATCCATGTTCCTTGATGACCCTTCCCCTTCCTTCCCCCATCATCTCCTCCCTCTTCCCCTCTAGTCACTGTCCATTTGTTCTTTGTTTCAATGTCTCCAGTTATATTTTTCTCACTTGTTTGTTTTGTTGATTAGGTTCCACATAGGTGAGATCATATGGTATTTGTCTTTCATTGCCTGGCTTATCTCACTTAGCATAATGCTCTCCAGTTCATCCATGCTGTCGAGAATGGTAGGAGTTCCTTCTTTCTTTCTGTTGCACACTATTCCATTGTGTAAATGTACCACAGTTTTCTATCATATTTTAAACCATTATTTATTTCTGTTAAATTTATGCAAGTGATTCTTGAGTACTTTCATTGAAACTACAGATATAGCCGAAGTCTCCTTTACCCGCCTCTCCACCCCAGTTCCTTCTTACCACAACAGGTGCTGGGTGTGCTGCCCAATAAATAGTTTTCAAACAGATCCACACATGTACACATGGAGAGAACATAGCTTTGCTCCTCAGCGTTCCTTTACTAAAGTTACATCATGTTTACCTGTGGTTCTGCAATTTGCTTTTTTCACAAACAATATGTCCTACAAATATTTTCATAGATATATCTCATTCTTTTAACCACAGCATACACTCCATAACTTTAATTCATTAAAATCTACTTTACTATTCTTCAGCTGATAGACTTTTCAACTGAATAGTTTAGTATATTTTGTGTTTTCTCCTTCAAACACTACAAAAATGGTCATCTTTGTGCAAGTGTGTGAGTAGGCTTAGAAAGACAGTAGATCAAAATGTATGAGTAGATTAAAGTTGAGGAAAGCACAGCTATCTCCCAGTCTGCACTCCTGAGAGGTGAGAGTAGCCTTTCCCTCATGCCCCCACCAACACGGGGCTGCCATCAGACCTATTCCCTGGGGCCTTTTAGTTGGAGGAGAACAGGTGTCTCCTAACTGCCAATATTGACTGGGGTTTTCTGTGTTTTGAGCGACATCCTTGTCTCCCTTTTATACTGTCTGCGAACACACCTCCCCCTCATGAATACTCAGCCTCTCTGGGTGGCAGCTGTAACGTTCACTGTCCCCCGCCCATAGCCCACCCCTCCACTGTGAAAGAACAAGTGTGTAAGAACAAGTGTTCACACATGCACTGCTGAAGGTTTCCAGCTCCAACAGATTTCTTTGAGAAGCCCAGTGATGAAAACCCACCACTCTGCTCTGCAATGCCGGCCGAGTGCCACCAGGCGGAAGCAGACCAGCATGTTCCAGAGCACAGACACTGAGCTCCTAGTTGTGGCCAGATCAAACTTCACCAAGTGAACTTTCTTTTCAAATAATGTCTTCTAAAGATGGCTAAGTCAATGATATTAATGGGGGTGGGGAAATAAGTCTATGAAACAAAACAATCTAAGATATTATCAATAAATTAAGTATTTAAAATATGTAAATAAATTAAAAGCTGAGCTTCCCACAGGGCTTGATTTGTGCACAGTATCGCTAGGACACAGAATCGACGAAGATTTGTGCTGCCCTTCTCTAATGCAATGCCACTGCCAATTCTGTTCTCAGGAGAACCTACCTAACCACTAAGCATTGCATTCACTGAAAAAAAGACTTTTTTCTTTGTACACTAGCCTATGTCTTCCAAAGTCTCAGAGGCTCCTGTCCTACTGAACAACCCTGACTATCATTCATACTCCATCGGACATAGTTTTAAGTGGTATTCCTCTTACATGACCCATGTGCCCATCAGGATGAAAAAACTGCCATGATCAAAGAAAATTTGTTCCTTCCATTAAATTCTTCAAGAAATGTGAGCTAAACATACCATTATAGCATTTACAGAGGATTTTCTCTGTAGGTTTGCTCCTTTGGCACATGAGCATTTAAAAAATTGGAGGAAGCCCTGGCTGGTGTGGCTAGTTGGTTGGAGTGTCGTCTCGTACAGCTAAGGTTGCAGGTTCGATTCCCAGTCAGGGCACCTACCCAGGTTGAGGGTTCAATCCCTGGTAGAGGAGCCTACAAAAGGCAACCAATCGGTATTTCTCTCTCACATCAATGTTTCTCTCTCTCTCTCTTTCTTTCTATCCATCTCTCTCTCTCCCTCCCTCCCTCTCCCTTCCTCTCTCTCTAAAAATCAATGAAAAAAATGTCCTCAGGTGAGGAAGATTTCCAGTCGAAGCTAACAAACAGACATGTCTTTATCTCCTCTGTCCCCTGAGTTCTCACAAAATGATAATAATGACATTTGTTGAGGGTATAAACCTGCAGCAAAAAAAGCAGCAAAGGGTTGTCGGTGGGCTGGTGACACCAACCAACTTGCAGGAGAGAGTGGAAGAAAGTTGGGAGCTGACAGATCCTGGCTGGGGGGCCGAGAGGCCTGAGCACATGAACTCGGGCTGTGGGACAGCTGAAAAGGAAGGCAGTACACCTGGTGGAAACCCAGAGAGGCTGGCCCTGTGGAAGCCTAAGTTAACACTGACTAACAGGTGGGAGGCAAAGGCAGGCTGAAAACAGGAGCATTCACTGAAAGAACTCATCACCAGTTCTTGCAGAAGACTCCATGTTGCCTCCCCTCCTCGACACACACACACACTATTCCACGGGATGTGGGCCCACTGGCAGGAGAAATATGAGACCTTTTTTTTTCTCAAAACAGCTGTCAGTTCCCCAACAAAATGATCCTAACATTATTGTTTAGCTCTCCACGACCCCAGTCTCTCCATCTTGTCACTGGAAAGCAAAGCCTACCGGCTGACAAATCTTGCTCACACAGAAAACATCACATTTTTAAATATGACCAGACAGCCAAGATGTGTGAGAAAACCATCCAAATACACAAGATCAATGTAAAGAGAAAAAAAGATGATCAAAAATAGATGACCGAGTACAGACAAGAATTTAGTCTCAGTAAGAGTTGATAAGACATTTATTTATATGACTCCTAAAATAGGGAGAGTCCCTAGGCCTGCCTTACAAAGAAGTCTACACAGAAAGGATCTGAGAACATTCATAGAAGAAAAAAGTTATCTTTCCTTCTTTTGCTGAAATCATCATTCTCAGGATCCTAATTCAGTTATGCTCGTAGTCCATGACCCAGGTCACCTCACATTCTTCTTCAGAATGACTGTGTGTGTGTGTGTGTGTGAGAGAGAGAGAGAGAGACAGACAGACAGACAGACAGACAGACAGAAATAGAGATAGAGGGGACGTGGGTAGGTGTGGCTGGGTCAAGCAGCATGAGAGGCAGGGATAAGGGAACATGAGAGAAGTAGAAAGAAGGACAGACAAGCCTTGAGATCCCCTAGAGGGCTGACTTAACTAGTTTTACCACCACCATTTGCTCCAATCACCACAGAATTTATCTAGGAAAAGTAACCACTTGTCTTAGAGACAAGATTCTGCAGGCCCAGTAGCTTATCAAACCTACATGTGGACAGAGCCCTTTAAAAACAGAACATAACAACAACAAAAAGAAAACAGTAAGTGTACTGAAACCTTCACAAAGCACAATGTCTCTTCCACCTCTCCTCTCTTATGTCTCCACTCCCTTCTTTTCTGTGTATGATATGGCCAAACAACAGTCAAGATGAAAACCTAAATATTTGAGTAGCCTATGTTTTAAGGACATTGCAGGGAACAATACATAAGTGTGTGATAGTAGCTTTAACATCAGAATTCAGTGTTCTGAATTTTAAACAATGAATTTCCCTGGGAAGAATCAGAGCAATTTCAGGAGGAACAGTCACATTTCTCCAGGGGCTGAGAGTCACCCGAACTCTTTCATACAAAGAGAAGGAAGCCCGAGATTGTTTGGATATCAACCTCCATGACCTCCCCGCAGGTATCCTGGGAATCTGCTACCTGCAAATTGCTACCTGATTTATGAAACACAAATTAATAAAGACTCAACAAGTCACCGTTATCTCTGAGCACTTGCTACAAACTTTCTTTCGTGTCATCCGCATTACTCCCTTATTCTCCAGAGTAAGTGTTACCAGGCAGCAATTTGTAGATGAGGAAACTGAGGCTCAGGAACAGCACCAAGGCGGGCATTCGGCTCCTGTGCACTCCGAGGCTCATCTTCCGGTCCTCGTCTGGTGTGTACATTAAAGGTTCAGGTATGGTCATTCAGTGCTGACTCTGCACAGCAACACATTTTCCCCCTTTGTTTTCTGCCAGACAAGTGTGGATGCTCCCTGTCTGGGGGTCCTGGCAGCAGAACTGTGTCTCTTCTGCTTGCACGCCAACCCGTCCATCACAGAGCAAGCATCCTTGGGAATGTACCACCTCCTCTGCATCGCCAAGCGTCAGAATGGTAAGGCTAAGTCACCCCCTTCTCCAAGGGTCACTGAGAATCTGTTGCTAAGATCAGAACAAACCCCAATAAAAAAGTAGAAAGCAGAAAACCAGTAAGAAAGCAGCCATGAAGCCAAAAGCAGAAGGGAGAAAAGAGAGAGAAGACACAAATTACCAACATCAGGAATGAGAGAGAGGATGTCACTGGAAATTTGATGGGTATTAAAAGAATAGTAAGGGACATTATGAACACATTTATGCCAGTACATTTGACACATAATTTGTGTTTTATTAAAAACACAAATTATGAAAGCCCCCTCAAGAAGAAATAAATAACCTAAATACCACATATCTGCCAAAGAAAATGAATTTGTGGTTAAAAGCCTTCTTACAAAGAAAACTCCGGCAAACATTCAAGGAAGAATTGTACCAATTCTATACAAATTCATGCAGAAATGTGAGGATGAGGGAATACTTGTCAATTCATTCTTTGAGGCCAGCATTATTCTAATACCAAAACCACAGAAAGACATTACCAAAAAATAAAATAAAAAAGCTATAGACCAATGTCTCTCAAGGACATAGATGCAGAATTTTTTAACAAGTTTAGCAAATCAAATACTACAATACATAAAAAGAATAATGCACCATGACCATATGGAATTTATCCCAGGAGTGAAATACCAATTTAACATTTGAAAATCAACCAATGTAACATACTATATTCACAGATGAAAGAAGAAACTACACGATCATATTAGCAGACATAGAAAAAGCATTTGGCAAAATTCAACATCCATTTCTGATTAAAAAAAAAAAACTCTCAGCCCTGGCTGGTGTAGCTCAGTGGATTGAGCGCGGGCTGGGAACCAAAGGGTCTCAGTTCGATTCCCAGTCAGGGCACATGCCTGGGTTGCAGGCCAGGTCCCTGTGAGGGCCATGTGAGAGGCAACCACACATTGCTGTTTCTTTCCCTCTCTGTCTCCCTCCCTTCCCCTCTCTCTAAAATAAATAAAAATAAAATCTTTAAAAAAAAATACTCTCAGAAAACTAGACATTAAAAGTGAGCTTCCTCTCCCTGCTAAGGGACATCTATGAAAAACCAATAGCTAACATCACACTTGATAGTGAAATACTGGATGATTTTCCCAAAGATCAGGGAAGAGACCAGGGTGTGCATGGTCAGCACTTCCCGTTCAACCCTGAGTGGAGCAAGAGTCCAGAACCAGATCCACATACTTGTGGTCAAATGAATTTCAACCAAGTTTCAAAGGCAAGTCAATGGAGAAAGGATACATTTTGATAAACAGTGTCTAAAAAATTGGTTACATTTGCTGATGGAGGGAGACGTGACTTGGGGTGGTGAATACACAATACAATATGCAGATGATGCACCATAGAATTGTACACTTGAAACTTATATAATGTTATCAACCAATGACACCCCAGTAAATTTAATGTTAAAAACTGGTTATTTGTAGGCAAAAAAGGAACTTTGATCTACATCTCGTACATGCACAAAAGCTAATTCAAAATGGATCATAGGACTAAATGTAAAACCTGAAACTATGAAACTAGAAGAAACCTTTGTACCTTGGATTAAGCAAAGATTTGTCAAATAAAACACCAAAAGCATGACTCACAAATGAAAAAAATAATAAATTAAGTATTTCTGCCCTGTGAAAGACACTGTTATGAGAATAGGTAAGCCATCGACTGAGAGAAAGCACTTGCTAGTTGCGTATCTGAGAAAAGACTTATACCCAGAATTTTCAAAGAACATTCCAAACCCAATGAGAAAACAGAGAGTCAAATTAAAAACAATAGTAGACTTGAATACTTACTTCACCAAAGCAGCACAGACAACAAGGAAACATCAAACCACGTTCAGTATAGAGTCATACAAAGGATGTCAAAATGTTCAGGCATGCTAACTGTAAAGCTGTTAGCAAATGAAACCATTTAAAAATCCCACCTTCTCTGGAACCAAAGACACCTGCACCTGAAGCTCTGGTCAAGCGCTTCCAGCTTTCCCGCAGCACCACCTCCCCCAGCAGCCATGGCAGATCGCCTCCAAGTCTGCTCTTCCCACCAACGGCCTCTCCAGTAGCTTTACAAGAGCCCCAAACAATGGATCTGATGCCTACATGTATTGATATCTGGTCCACCTATTGAGATTATCTATGTTCTTCATTTCACAGAGGCCTCTCCTACAACACTGGAACTCTGGGCCCATGTGGTCATCACAGTTTATGTGACCAAACTATCACTGGGGCATTAAATATTCAGAAAACTTCCGATCTCCAGAATTGGGCAGAAAGAGGAAATTGGAAATAGCAACGTCATAGAAGGAACCAACAATCAAACAAAAAAAAAAAAGATTAAACTCTTTTCTTTCCTACAGAGGACATTGTACGAAATACAACAGTCAAGTACGAGCGGTCTGGAAGTCAATGTGTCCTGTCTCACTGCTATGACATAGCATTCCTGCTGGACGTCCTGACAGAAGACAAAACTGAAGTTGCTCGGGTAACTCAGCCCCCGTTTTATCTTACGCCTTTTGTTTCATGGGTAGTATTATTTTTTTGTGATAACATATTTCAACATAATTTATATTTTAATATTTTTTTCATTTTATATATACATGGAATGTACACAAGAAATACACAGAGAGAAAACGTGGCTCATTCATCTTTCTTAACTGAGAAATACACATCATGTAACTCTGTTCACATTTTATGTTCCACGGTCCATGGATATTCTTCTCACTTTAAAAAGGGATTGTTTGAATTGCATTTTTTGTAACGCACTCATGGACTTACGGGCCTTTTTTTCCCCTCTCCCTGCCTCCTAGTCTCTCTCTGGGAAAGAGGGAAGTCCAACCCCTTCACACTACACCCTCTTCTGTATCTTCTACCAATCACACTTGTTTCTGGTCTGAGCAAAATCATTTCCAAAGCTGAAGGAGTTCGCCATGATTTCTAATATGTGAGTAGCTGAGTTGGGGTAAAATCAGTATTTTACAGTTCCTTAGTTTGAATGCTATGGTTTTCTACTTCTCCCTGGTCTGCCCTCAGAGCTGAGTTACCCAGAAAAAAAATGTTTTCATTGCTTTAAAAATCAAAATAAAAAGATATGTATCATTTAGCTTGAATTACAGTCATCTTAATACCAACCCAGTGTCAATTATCATTTTTAACATTTTTTAATGGAGGATAAGGCCCACGACAGCAAAAGTGACTAGCACCCACAAAAACCATGTGGTGCTACCTCACCCCAGGGCTTCCGAGTGATGCCTGAGGTCCGGGAGGTGCAACTGGGGCCTGAGGTCATGGCTCTCTCTTGGGGTTGCAGAATATAGGACACATATTGCTGCCATCCTTGCTGACTGACTTCGTGTGGAGTCTCCTGACAAGACTCACTGAGCCTGACCGTGGGATGACAGAGGCAGCGGCCAACATGCTGAAACTGACCCTGGAATACCACGCCCACAAGGTCACCATGGTGAGACACCGGCCAAGGGACATGCAATGACCCTGTCAAGTGCTCCTGTGGCCATTGGTATAGATCTGCTTCTTTTCATATATAGGCCTTGCCACTGTGTCATCATGTCATTAATTAGGTGAGGCTTTTGGGGCGGAATAGTTCAAGTGTCCAGAAAAGTTTAGAAAAAAATGTAATGAACATTTTACCCACAATTCATCCACATCATAATGTCTTGCCGTATTTACTTCAAATTTCTAAAAGAAATAAGTAACAATGAACTAGTACAGCTATAATTCGAATCGCCCTAGGAACCACTGAGGGGAGTCTCAGAGGGCCCCCCGCTCACTGTAGGCTGGCCGCCTAATGTGTGGAGCCCAGTGCAAAGTGACACGTGGGGCTCTGGTTCGAGCACAGCGGGGAGGCACCATGAAAGGCACAAGCACACGAATCCTTCCCTTTCCTCCACCATCCGTCTCTTTCTGTCTCTCCGCCTCTCTCTCTCTCTCTCTCTCTCTCTGTTTGTTGTGGTGTTTTTATTTAAAGTCTTTCTAAGTGAAAAACAACTAAAATTTTAAATTATAGTATGAATTTCACCATCCGTTGTTATATTGTGCAATTCCAATTACAGCTATAAATACAAGAGCGTTTGACTCAACAAAATAATGCAATTCATAGCTCTTACATGCATATTTTTCATTCTTACCAGAAGACTGGCAATGCTAAAGAACGCCATTGTTTTTATTTCACTTCTTGTCATTCACACAATATATGAACATTCTCTATCCTCAACTTATTGAGGAGGAAGGCAGACAGAAAGGGAAAATAGGTATGGGGTCCCCATCTTTCTCTTCCCTCCCCGCCTAAGTGCTCATCTTGTACTTGTTTCATTTCCTCTGAACTCCTACACATCCCGAGTCCACTGGAATTCTGTGCACAGGAACCATGGCTGATTCACATGGTACACAAATCTCCTCTGCTCACACACATGTTCTACTGTCCCATGGGAGTTCATTCACAAAACACAAACTCAAAGATAAAATTACTAAAACTACTGAGCGGGCAACAGCTGAGCTTTAAACAAAGTGAGGAGCCCTCTGAGGTGGGACCCTGTGCAAATGCACAGGTCACATGCCCCTGAAATCAGCCCTGGTGGTGGAAGGAGGATGCAACTTCAGTTCCCACAGCTGACGTTGCAGTGTTCCATGACTGAAAATAAATGAGAGCTGGGACTCGGGTTCAGAGAGCAGAAACGGGGTGGAAGGGTAAGGCTCCTTGCAGATTTCCCGGTGCCACCACCGACTGGAGCATTCTAAGAGCAGCTTATGGAACTGGGGGAGAGCTGAAAGGCAGCGGTCACGTCCATGACAAAAGAAAACTCTCCCCTCACACAGCAAGAAAGGTAGGCTGGGTAAAGCCATACCAAGTCCCTGGAGAGAAAGAAAAACCAAACCAGCTGATGCTAGAGTAAATCACTAAACACAGAGAGAAACCCCAAAACAATGGCTGGTCAGCAACCCAGCGCACCCGCCCAGCTCCCATACACCGCTGAACTACTGGGTAAAGTGGGCTCTTCTCTTAAACAGGGTTCTAACACCAGGTATAATGAAAGATTTTATGTGTCGAAATTTATCACGCCCCACCCGCCCAGTCCTCTAAATGGCACACACAGTATGTGGCCTCACTATCTCTAAACAAGGCTGACACAGGAAGTCTTTCCTGGAGGGTCACAGCAGGCCATCGTTTCTGTAACACAGCAGGCGGTGATGTGGCTGCCCCGTCTGGGGGGACACGCTGCTTTCGTCAGAGCAGGAGAGGAAAGAGTTCTAGACCCAATAGTTAACAGGCCCACAGAGAAGAGTGGTTTAGGGTCTCCCATTTCTCCTTCACCCTGGTGCAGACCCGGAGAAGGAATGTCTGTACTACTTGGCACTTCACCTTTTTTCTTGCCTTTGGAGTAATGGGTTGAGCACGTATCACTGAATTGTCTCTGAGGCAATTACAACAGAATATAAATGTACTTCAACTTTTCAGCTTATGACTTCTGGGGAGTACCGGCAGATGAAATCTGATGCTGAATATACAAGCACTGATCTGAGGCAATCCCCAGATCTAGCTAGCACTCTCCCTATTCAAGGATGAATCAAAGTGGGGAAAAAATACAACTAACATGGGGCCTCTGAATAGAATTTCCAAGATTATGACTCAGTGTTCACTGTTCTGGGCCATCCCTCCAACACACAGCTCACTCCTTCAGCATATAAAGTCAAGTCATCTTTAATTGTTTTAAAAAAGTTGAAGTATATGGCTCCATTGTTGTTCTGTTCCGTTATTTTGACTTTCTTCTTTAAAAGTATGAATTATAGCTAGGTTTTCTATATTGAGCTTATATACCTCATATAATTAAATTGTGTATGTTTCCAAAAATAAACTTTTTTTGTAAAATGGGTATTTTTCCCACTATCAATAAATGCACAGATAGGTTTATTCCTCAACCAAATAAATATTTTGCATTGTGTGGTCACACATATAAATATGCTTTCCCCTAGTATTTTATTTCTGGGTTAACTGCTTGCTGCCTTGGTTATTCTGAGAAGGACTAAACTCTAAAGTCCAAGAAACGCCTTGCTTTGGCAGGGACTGTGGCCCAGGTGACTCAGACTGACCTGTGGAATTCCTTCTCCAGGTGTCTAAGATCGTGGAACTTATTCACACACAATTGTGTGAGAACTCTAACCACGTTATGAAGCCTGCTATGTTGCGGGTCATCACCTTGTTGGCGCGTACCTCACCGAAAAAAGTCATCTTTCAGCTGATGGACTATCCAGTCCCCGCAGACAAGTAAGACCCCCTTGCCCTTTCCCCAAGGGGTCGCTCACAGTGCCCAGAGCCAGACAGATCCGGACATGCCAGTTCCGGTTCCCTTTTTTTCTGAAAGAGAATATCTACTTTTGCATCACGTGGGATGATTGGAAGCCTTAAATAAGATCACACAGGTCATTCATAAACTTGTATGATACCTGGCTCACAGCAGACCGTCAAGACATGATCACTGTATCATTTAACTGAGTCTTTGTGTTCTGCATCTCTGATAGAAACATACCTCCCCTCAAAGCGATAATGAGTTTTCCTCTACATGGGATGAAATTCATAGTGTTCTTTTCTTCTTTATGAAAAACTGACATCCAGATATTTCCGCTCACTGATAAAATAATGAAACTTTAAACATTCCCAGATGTAACTGGGAGCCCCCTACCCCTTAGCTGTTTATCTGAAATTCGTGATCCAGGGTCACAAGAAATATTTAAGAAAAAAATAATGCTAATGTGGGCCTATGGGGCAGTGAACCTAATAGGCACATGGGAAGAGATTAGGAATTACATCATACTGTTTCTACAGTTTGTGCATTGAAGAGGAAGGTGTTACTTCTCGACTATTCATGGTATAAAATGCAGAGGTGATATTATATTTAGAATAGGTCTGGGTTTTGGAAACAAAGGAATCTGAATCCTATCCCAGCTAAGCAAGTTTCATAAACTCCTTGATCCTCAACTTCCTTCCTGTGAACTGAAAGCAGCTCATTTTATGTATAAAGCGGTTACAGGGGTCCAACGAGTTAACATCTGGGACAGGGCATCAAAATCAACAAAATGCTAAACCAATTCTATGATGGACTTTCTTTTTCCAACAGAAAGACTGTATTTATTTAGGAAGCTTAACCTCACCAAGAAAATTGAGAAAATCTCTAAAAACTAAAATTCTTCCTAAGACTCGAGTGTTCTTCACTCAGGAACTAAACACCCACTGTGTGTAGAATATCACCAGCCTTCCAGCATTTTGTTAAGTGGAGGGAACATCCCCACACAGCTGTGAGGTACCAGTTGGCAGTGAATCCAGTACAAACAACATGTATTGAGGAGGTACAGAAAGCAAGAAGATTGGAGTTGGGTGAATTGAATTAAAATAGTCCCAAGCAGGTCTTGTGCAAGAGTAGGTGAGGTAGAAAGGAGATAGACTAAGTTGGGAAAACAGACGGAAGCCCTGGTCAGCCAGAGGCATGACCAGGAGATGCAGGAATGAGACGGGCATGTGAGATTCTGTGTCCACGTGGCTTCAAGCATGCTTCTAAGAGGCAGGGGCAGTTGAGTAATGGGTTCTAGAGAACTGGGCATGTCCACGTGCTCGGGGACCAGGCCCTCATATAGGAAGCTAAAGGCAAAAACACCGAGCAATAGGGTTTGGAAGCCAGCACGGATCGTCAAGGTAGCAGGAAGACACCAGCACGGAGGAATATAGCAGCTTTTAAGATGAGCCACAGGAAGGATAATCTTAAAGAGCAGCTGGATATGCAGGGAAAGGAGCTAGGGGCCTGGAGGCTGAGAAGCCAGGGTTCTAGTCACGCCCATGTCACTAATTAAATGTGTGACATTTGGCAAAATGGTTCACTCCTCTGAGCCATTCCTTTAATTTTAATCATTGAACTTCACATTTAATTTTCTAACCCTTTAATTTATATAGTTAGTTTTTATGTACTTTTTACCTATCCTTTTTCTCAAGTGGTGTATTTATTGATATGTTGATTTTACTGTCGTATCAGTTTTTAAATCTTCCATTACCCCTGCACAAACTGGGAGGCGGGAGGCATGAGGCGGGAGGCAGAGGGCACCGGGGGAAGAATGCTGACCAGTTCCTGTCATTGCGCTGAATGTACATTTGAAGAGGTGGGAACACTCAGGACCCCCGCCACGTGGGCGGCTGTGTTGCAGCACTCTGACCCTGATGTGGCAGGCAGCCGGCTCCGAGGCCAGCGTGGCCCTGCCCATGCTGAAGACCATCTTGTTGATACTGCGAGGAAAGCCTGGGGAAATGCAGGAGAGCCTGGCAGACAGAAGACGCTTCTCTCTCGATGCTACGAACATGATGCCCGTGGCGGTAAATCACCCAACACGCCTTTCTGTCTCCTGGTGGCGTTTCCTGATCATGAAAATTCCTCTCTACCCGAGGCCCAGCCCTACTTCCTTCCACGGTCCTGCTCTCCTGCATACATTCATTCATTCATTCCTTCATCCGGCACGCATTTATTAGTGCTTACTCTGTGCCACTCCCTTTCATGAATCCTACATTCTGGGGACAGACACAGACAATGAACCAAAAAATTGCGTCACGTGTCAGATGACAGCAAACTTACAAGAGATATGAAGTGTTGGAACAAAGAGAAAGTGACAGGAGGGTTTGGGGAAGGTGGTCAGAGAGGGCCACTCTGCTGAGATGACAGCCAATCAGAGGCCTCAAGGAGGTGAGGGAGTCGTGCTTGCAGGTGTCTGCGCAACAGGGTTCCCGACAGAGAAAAGGGCAAAATCCCTGTGGTGATGGGCGCTCACCTGGCACATCACTGAATGCGAGGATGGTCAGAACAGGACTGAGCAAGGGGGACCATGCAGGAGATGGTGTCAGAGAGGCAGCCACCAGCTAAGCATACTCACTCTTACAGGCAGGTGAAGGCCTAATCTCACGTGTGTCCACCACTATCTATCTCCCAAGGACCAACACTGCCGTTCCTGGGGGTAAATTCAAATCTTACAATGATGCAGAAAAAAAATGGAGGGTGCTCCACAAACACGAGGTGGGGGCGTGAGTCTCTCTGTTGTGGACAGACAGTCAGTGGGCCCACCTCCCTTCCTATCTTATTGCCCTGGACTGAGGAAGCACAGGGAGGGCCCTGCAATGCATAGAATAGTCTTCGTGGTGACAGATGAAGGCGGCCTTGGGACACATGCCCCCCTTGGGGAGGAGCTTGCTTCCTGCTGGCCTGGCAGCACTGGGGGCAGGGGGCGGTAGAGTGCAATGCATTGCCGATGGTGCTTTGGGAGCTCACAGTCATGGATTGCTCCGTGAGTTCCTGGCTCAAACAGACTTAGTGGCTGCTATGGGAGAAAGAAATGCACACGCAGGCTTCAGGCTTCTTTGGAGGAGGTGGGGGTGGGGTGCAGAGTCCCTCCCTGCCCCCCTCACTGGCGCTGACAGGGCTCAGAGGGAGATGAGACAACCTCGACTCTCTTCCCTTCCCTTGCAGGCATCCCAGGCCCTGTGCACATTGCTGCCGGCCCCTTCCTACAAGAAGGCGGTGGCCCAGTTCTTCCCTGAGCTCTTGATGGCTCTCCTGTTCCAACTCTTCTACACCTGCAACGTGACACTGGTGATGGAGAATAAACTTTTGTGAGCTGGCTGCTTCTATGCCCTTGGGTTGAATCGGAGACTTGATAATCCCCTGGGCAGTGCATTCGTTTATGACTGTTTTCCCTCCTCGGAAGGGTGGAATGCCTTCCATGTAGTAACTACCCTGGGTACCTAGAATTCAGCCAGGACTTTTGCTGAGGGTGGGTGCTGTGTAGACAGGACTACCCCACAGAGCAAGACTTACACCCACCACAAGGAGAGGCCACCTCAGGGAACATCTGCAGGGAGTGTGCGCAGTGAGCAGCAGGAGACCCTGGGTCCTGTCCTCTCCACCAGGGCTCTCAGTAAGATAAGAGAGTGTGCCCCACAGTTCTCTGGGGCATATGGGCTTGTGATAGCAGGCACTCATTCTGCCCACATCTGGTGGACTTCAGCTCTTCCCTTTCACCCAGGAGAGCACAGTTAGCTCTGCTGCTGTCTGGGAAAACTGGCACCCATCTGTCTGCTGTTTGCCCTCATCCAGCTCCTAGGCCAGGCGGGACTCAAAAGACTAGTCAGTCCCATTCAGGTATTTTATCTGCTCATTGTCTTTCAGGCAGACATACCAAGTAAATGAGAATATGTGCTATTGATTTAAAGCATCCGAGGAAGCAAACTGGCACCTTGAGCAAGTTATCACATCACTTAACACCTTTTGCTAATAAGCCGTTAATAAGTGAATAAACGAATAAGCTGTCCCAAGGTCAATCCTAGCCTGTATATGTTGCAGCCTCAGCTGTAGCCCGCACCCTAGGCACTGTTACTCAGGAGAGAGGAAGAGCATTTAAGGTATCCTTCCTCTCAAATACCCCTTTTCCCCAAACCAGCATCCTGCACAGGATGGAAAGGAAGGGCAGGTCCCATAAGCATAGTTATGTGAAGCCCACAGTCAGGCTGTGACTCTGCTCTCCTCTGGGCCCTAGCTTTGCCCGGGACGCCCTGAGAGTTCTGCTGAATTGCTCCGGGCTGCAAGAGGTGGACACTGCTCTGAACAGAAAGAATTTGTGGGACCAGATCTCCCAGGTGCTGTTCCACCACCACGGGGTCTACCTCATTGCCAAGTAAGAACGGGCTCTGTCTGCGTGGGATCTGGGTCTCTGTCCCCATCTTCTCCGTCCTTCTTCAGTGAAGCCACGTGGGAGCACAGCCCACACCCACTCAGACTCCCCAACTTCCTGATGACCTGTATTGCCATATGACTCCTAGTTCCTCGCTGATTTTGAGGGGTGTGTGCTTTGGGACCGTCTTCCCTTTCCTGGCCCGTGTGCCTGGTGGTACGGATGCCTAGCCTCCCTCTCTCCACGGGACAGGTTCCTCGTTCTAACACTGACAACTAGGGTGGAATCTGGTTTTTCTTTCCTCCGTGGTTTGCTGTAGGCATCAGACAAGTACATTTAGGAAAGAATAATAAAAGAGGACTTTTGTTTTTCTTGTCCTCCAACAATTTCTTTCCCCTGGTTAGCCTGTTAGTACATAGCCAGCTTCTGATTCCAGGAATCAGATTTGCTGATCAAAAATCAAAATGTGTGCTCTTGACATGACAGACCATGTGAAGCTGTGACTGACCCAGAAAGTCTGGTCCAAACAGGATCTGGGCTCCCAGTGCTGAAAACGGCATCTTATTTGCACCTAGATTTCAGGAATACATCTTGTTTTGTAAAAGTGTAGTTTACCTGCACCCTCCAACGGCCCCCAGTTAAGTCACTCTATTCTTAGAAATTTTGGATCTTCGTACTCAAAGTGGGGTCCACAGGCCAACAACCACAGCAACACCCAGGAATTCAAAATGCAGAATGTCATGGCCTATGCAGACCTACTGAGTTGGAATCTGCATTTTTAGCAAGATTCCTTGGGTAATCGGCACACACATTAAAGCTCCAGAAACACCAGTTCAGAGTACCAACCTGGGCTCTTCAAATGGAACCCACGCCATGTGCTCCTTACCAGTCCTGCCACTGCTGATCTGACCCAGGGGTGTCAGGACAGCTGTGAGCCTGGCCAGTGCCTGGGCGGGTAACAGAGAATGGCTTGGTGAATCAGGGTTCACCACCTCTTCTCCAGAGTAACCTAGGATAGCACCGAACTCTCTCCTTCCTTATTTCATTTAAAGAAAGAACTTGGCCTACAACAACAAAGGTGACCTACACCATCTGGAATTGCCAAGATACTTATTTTCTCTCCCTTTGGTCCAGAACTGATGGGAGGTTGTGGTAATACAGGGCATTCTGTTCTGTGGCACAGGATGGGAGCCAGGAAAGAGCAGTGACATTAAGAGATGTTGTCAGTGACACAGGTATGCACAAGGGGGATCCAAAAAACCCAGAATTATCTTCTGTAGGGTGGGCCCCTTGTAGCACAGGTTTCCCCACTTGGTGAGCGTTCTAGGAACCCAACTGCATCAGTGCACCAGCTGGTGTTGTTGTGAGAGGCTGTGCTCGGCTTCAGTGAAAGTTTTTTGAAGACTCTTTCAACTCATTTGCCCATTTCATGACGGGTGATTTATGAGTGCACCTGCCCACACCACGCTGAGTGTTCAGCAGTTTTTGACCCAAAACAACATGACCCCCATACCCTACCCTCCCTATTCACCTGATCTCACCCAAGTGACTTCTTCTTGTTTCCTTGATGAAAAAGTCCTCGAAGGGAAACATTTTGCTCAGGTGGAAGAGGTGAAACATGAAAAGTCATCAAAATTGACAAGTTCAAAAACTGTTCTGAGCAGTGGAAAAAATCATCTCAATAGGTGCACTGCATCAAATGCAGAGTACTTTGAAGGTGACTGAAGTGTAAACACGTAAGAATAAATATACAATTTTTATAAATAAATTCAATTTTTGGGGTCCCCCCCATACACTTTCCCACAGCCTGTTTAGAATGTATACTGTGGCTGCTGTTTACCTTGGATTAGGGAATATCGCAGAATTTTTTTCTTGGTATCTGGGTGGTACAAAATATAAGGATAATAGTTCTCGCTTTACTACCATTAGAATTTGCCGACACAGAAAGTGTTCGCATCTTCTCTGCTAATTCAGCGCCTTTTCCTCCTTTCCAGAACCCTTGGTGAACATAACTTTAAACAGTTTCCAGAGACCCTGCATTATCTCTATAAGCTCGCAGTGGAAGGTCCTAGAAGGTCAGAGGACAGTGTGATCACAGTCATCTTCCTCACTGAAGTGAGTTTTATTACGAGCCTGTGAACAACCGAGTTCTCACTCCCCTTTCTTACTCAAAGGTACCCAATGCTCTGACCTCGTGCCTCCCTCTCTGAATGTTTATTTCACCACAAGTTCAAACAACAACAGATATCTGAGGTTGAGGGTAGGGTGGAGATAGAGCTGGGTTATGGACGGCTGAACCCTCAGCCTTCCCTGGAGTTGGTTTTTAGCATTTCCTCAAATGTGCGGATCTGCACAAACACCAGCTACTTTTGAAATACCAGTTCATATATCTCTGCATGCTTGTTAAAGTATATCAAGGGTTAATTGAGTTTACTAAAGACAGTAGGTAGCATCTGGGATCTAAATGATACTTCAGGCTGTCTGAAAAGAAAAAGAAGGGATGGGCCAAATAACTGGGTGAAATAAAGACTAGAATTCCATTACTTTGTATATGAATATTACATCATCTATTGTAATGCCATACTAGAGTCAAGCAAATTGAGGAAACCCTTTTGGATCTAACTTTAGTTTTTACTAACTAATTAACTACCTAAGCAAGCATCATTTAATTAATAAGCATAAAATTCACTACTCACTGGTGATACTACCTTTATTAATTTTATTATTAATTTCATACACATACACATTAGGGTCTGTCTCCAGTTCATTGTTAGGTTCCATTTAATTTTCATTCTTGTGGGAAGCATCACACTGTTGAAATATGGCCATTTGCAAATAAATTTTAATATCTAGCAAAGCAACTTCTCCTCAACTCTTCTTTTCAAAATTTCTTTTGTTCTTCCTATATATTTGTTCTTCTAGTTAAAGTTTAAAAGAACTTTGCCAGGTTTAAAGGGCAAAAAAGATTCTGCTGAAATCATTACTTTAATTACATTAATGCTATGAGCTTCTTAGGAATATTTGATATGTTTATATTTTTTATTTTTACTTTTACTCAATATTTTGTTATTTCCGTATAAATTTTACATATTAATCCTGGAATTACTAAGTAGCTGATATTTCAAATGGTTAGTGCGAATGTGGCCTTTATATTTAGATGTTCAAGCTTATGGTTGCTGAATGTTCAGGAAAATTAAGCTATTATCTTGAATTCAGCTAGCTTCCGGTGCTCTTATATAAATTCTACTAATATTTTAGTTGATTCTCTTGGGTTTTCTAGCTGTATGATCCTAAAGTGTGAAAAATGAGGATAATATTGTTACTTCTGTTTAAGTCATTATGTTTATTTTCCTGAGTCATGTGTCTTCACCTTGTCCCTCACTGAAGTTTCATCTGGTGAATAATTTGATCTCTTCTTTGCCCACTTAGTACTATGACCTTAGTATTTTTCCCAATAAATTGTATAATTCTCTCTTTTTCTCCCTTCTCAACACAGATTTGTGAAGTATATCAAGTTAACTGAGGAACCCAGTGCTTTGACTATGCAACCTTAGTGAGATACATTTTAAGGAAAAGTCTTTCTTAAAATATTCACTTTTACTCAGGAGTCTTATTAATATGTGTGTTGAGATCATAATTTTAAAACTGAGGCATGCATTGCAAAGCAGAAAGCCAATATGTACCTATATGAATGTTATTAGGCACCAGGGTTGTCCAGGTAAGAGAAAGATGAGGCAATATAAAACTGCAAGAAGTTAACATAAGCTGTGTTACATTATATTTGAATTGAAGATACCAACACTGTCAAAGTGAAGTTATGAGTACCCTCTAGCACCCACTTCTAATGGTTTCTCAATACTATTATTCACTAGAAGGAAACAGGTCCCCATAAAGAAATGAATAATTGCAGGGGCAAGGGAAACCTAAGATAAGCCTGGGACACCTAGTTTTTCCACAAGCAAAGAAGTGCTCAAAGGCAGATGGGCCATGACAGAAAGATGCACGCATCAGCTTGTGGGGGTTCCTACTGGCCGCGTTTGAGCATCAAAAGAAATAGAAACATCAAATAATTGTAATATGTTGAAAAAATTTAACACATAAATCCTTGTTACTACTCAAAATTGGAAAGCTGGAAGAGAAAGAGAGGGATGCCAGCCAGTAAATGTAGAAAGAAGGCTACAAGGAAAAAAAAAAACCCACCATTTTGCAAGTCCCAATGTAATAAATGAATGAAGAAAAATTATCAACAGTTTTAAAACCATTAAGTGAAAGGCTGCTGGAGAACACAATACTCACGTGGTACCAAATTATCGCCCTGTGGATCAGCGACTAATCGTAAAGGGAAAATGTGCTTGTACCATCTGCTGTGTGGTGACATGCACACCAGCTACATGTGGGGATATGCTGAGTGCTGGGAGCTGTCATGTGACTTGAGTTCCAGTTTCACTGACAATGCCTTCATTTTTATGCCTGTAGCAGAGACTGCACATTGGCCTTTACTCTGAAAACATATTAGCTGTTTTTTTTTTTTCTTTCAGCTTCTGAATAAATTCTTCAAGGACCCATTCCCAGAAGAATTTCTGGTTCTCTTCAGGAACTGGATCAATGACTCCAACCCCGAAGTGAGCAAACTGAGCCTGCAGAAGATTGCCAGCATGGCGCCGGTCATCAACCAGGTGCATGAGCGTGTGGCCCGTGTCTGCCACCACCTTCCACATCATAGTCTCAGACTTGATGTTGCTCAATAACTTTGCTGAGGTTTTTATCAACAAGGGGTCAGGCTTGACTGGAAGAAATGTGTTAAGTCAATTCAGTGGCTTTATCACCTAATTATATTTTTCCCAGAAAATCATTCATGGC
Source organism: Micronycteris hirsuta (assembly GCA_004026765.1). Classification (NCBI taxonomy): domain Eukaryota; kingdom Metazoa; phylum Chordata; class Mammalia; order Chiroptera; family Phyllostomidae; genus Micronycteris; species Micronycteris hirsuta. Next base: position 73,074 of record PVJI01004672.1, on the reverse strand, counting down.
ATCCAGAATTTATCAGCATCGCCCTACATGAATACCCTTCTTACAGTCTAACCACACACAAAAGTTGATTTCCCCTCCCACACACACACATGCATGCAAGTTAATGACCATCTCCAGGCACTGTGCCAGCTTCTCCTTCCACTCACAACACTTTCCTCCCTCACCCCTACTTAGTTGCATTTGTCTCCTTGTTGAAAGATCAGTTCAAGTAGAATTCTACCAACTCCTTGGATCTCTAGCAGCCTCATCCTTCTCAGAGCCACACCAGCTCTGGGCGCTCATTTCCATAGTATTTCACATCAGTGCTGCTCCACACATAATTCTGAACCAGCACCAACAGTATCTCCTGGAAACTGGTAAGAAACGCAACTTGTCAGGCTCTACTTCAGGCCTGTGGCATCAGGAATACTGGGGGAGGGGCTGTGTTTTCAAAAGTCCTCCAGGGGGTTCTAACACAGGTCAAACGTCAGAACCTCTGTCTTACATTGGTTCTTGCCACATCACGTGGCTCTGTCTTACCTTCCAGGAAGACTGAACCTAAGTGCACCTCTTTGTTCTGTAATTGCCTTGCACATTTCAAAGTATTTGGTACAGCTGAGAGTTAGCTGTTCTATCAATCACTGTTGATTTAATAATATGTTAATAATAAATCCTTGTTTATCTATTAAGCATAATTTCTGATAACTGAAAGCCAGGCAGGGGGCACCCATTTTGCATTTAGAATGAAATGAGCCACAGTCTATTTGCTTCAAATAAATCATGGAAGTCGATGTACATTCTTTTCATAAATGGAAAGTTACTTATGTCTTGTCTAGCACTCTTCCCAGTGTTATTAAGCACTGAAGGGACATTCTGGGTCAAGGTTATGTAGGACAGAGAGACAGAATTACTGGACTGAGTTTGCACATACTGTCTGTGGGTAAAGACTCAACTTTCCTGCCAGATATGAGCAGCCTCTGGCTATTATTTTGGCAAACAGTATTTATTTCGTTTACTTTTCTGTCCAGCCCTTATTTTCCTCTTTCAGTGTCTTCTATTCATGTTTTTCCTTGCTTTAAATTCTGTTTGTCTCTGGCCTGCACCTGACTCCCATGACTTGGCTCAGTACCTGAGTGGTTCTAACATCCAAACAGGTGACCACCGCTCCCTAGTTCAGAGGGCATGCTGCCAGCAGTGTACTGGTACACATGTAACAGTCAGCTCACTCGGAGTCAGACCGATTTCCCAGGTGTGAATACTCCCACCACGGCTGACTTCAAGCTGTCAGGGACATCATTAAAGACGAAGGTGGGAATAAGTGCACTTCAGCTCATCATGCAGATATAATGCACGTAAATAACCTTAAGGGAATATAAGAGAAAACGTAGCAAAGTAAATAGGAAGAGATACATTTTGAGTATTTATAGCTATTTTTTAATAAAATATTTTATTTATTTCTTTTTAGAGAGGGGAAGGGAAGAAGAAAGTGAGGGAGAGAAACATCAATGTGTGGTTGCCTCTTGAGCGCCCCCCACTGGGGATCTGGCCCGAAACCCAGGCATGTGCCCTAGACTGGGAATCAAACCAGCAACCCTTTGGTTCACAGGCTGGCACTCAGTCCACTGAGCCACACCAGCCAGGGCATAGCTATTGTCTTTATTTATTTCTAAATTTATAAAATTTAACTTTTTAGTAGTGACTTTTATCTAACGATCAGCCTACAAAAATTTTTGCCATCCTTCCACATCACTGCATGCTGCCCAAATCAGAGGTGCGTGTGCCAAACACTCACGCAAGTCTGCTTCTCATTCCCAAATCCCACCATCGCCCTCCTTTCATATGCAGGTAGGAAATGTCTGCAGCTTATTGCTATCCATCCTGAACGCCTTCCTTTCCAAAGACAATACTGTTATAATCCGGGCCCTGCTCACGCTTCGAAGACTCCTAAACAAACTGGACAAGGTGACCTACTCCTCTCTGTGCACCCAAATTGCTTCCAGCTACTGTCCGCTGATGGACCATGTGAGTGACACGGCTGGGCGTATGGGATCAGTAGGTGTGATGGGTGAGCTGAAGCCCCAGCTCTGGCAATGACAGTACCGCCCAGAATAAGTGACCAGAAAACAGTCATTTTGTGCAGAGCCACCATTTCTTTCCGAAGTAACATTAGTCAGGAAGTGCTGAGAGAACCTGGAAAAGTCTCCCCAAAGAAAGCAGAACCAAAGAACAGCCTCTGTCCTTGGATGAAAGAAATTGTAGCTCAGTGGTCATATATTGGTTAACCCTGAGTCCGGACTTCCTGGATTCAAATCCTGCTTTGTCTCTTATTAGCTGTGAAGCATATAAGCATTAAGCAGGTGTTTCAGTCTCCCACCTGTAAAATACAGAGGGTAGCAGGTGTCTTGTGGGGATTAGAGATGACCTGTAACACCCCACCTGGGTTTGTTATCAAGATATAAAACTTTTAATTAAAAAGTATCTCATCCGAAAGTTGTGTATTTTAAAAAGTATCATTTTGTATGGTAAATGTGTTCCAGCAAGTTGGATGACAGTAATTTATTTTAATAAACAAGAATAGTGTGGTATGCCATGGGGAATCTATCCATTTTTAAAGATTTTTATAGTTGTAATGAGTTGTGAACCAGAGAATTATTTCATAAAAAATGATCTTGCCAAAATTTGTAAGTTCTTCATTACTTGGATTTCAGTGAAGAAGAGTACAATATTATTAAATTACAGAAAGAAAGAATGTAGTAGCAAAAATTATTTTTACAAAGACAAAAATGATAATAATAGTGGGAAAAATTTGAGCATTTGCTATGTATCAGGTATTATCCTAAGGAATTTATATGTATTATCTCATATAATTCTCTGAACAAACTCTATTACTATTATCCAAGTTACATACAAGGAAACTGAGGCAAACAAAAGTGAACTTTTGGCCAAGTTCACACAGCTAATAAGTAGTTAAAATAACTACGTAAAATATTATCTTCAAAGTGAAATCACTTGGGGGAAAAACTAAATAAATTATCAAGCCAAAAAAGAGAGAAAATTAAACAGAACAGAAAGTTGTCAGGTATCAATTTACCCTAAATCATTCCTTGAAGGCAGAGTATCTGAAAAATATCAGGATATCAATGAACCTATGGTACTGTGTCTTTCCATATTAAAAGAAAAAAAAATAACACCATGATCAAGCTCACTCAACCTGTGGAGAACATAACTAGGATTTCAACGGGGACCCAGGCCCTCCAAGCTCTTCCCACTGGTCTATACTGCCTTTCCGTGGTCAGCATGCCTTCCTGCAGTCCAAGGACACAAACAGGTGGCCCACGGATGAATGCAACCGGCAGGTGTGTTAAGTTTAGCCCTCAGACAGAGCACAGGTGATATCTGTACACTGAGGGATTGCTCACAAACATCTGACTTGTGAAAGAAATGGCAGAAGATCTGGGAACACTGAACCCTATGACCCACCTGGCTACAGCCTGCGGGAGCTGGGTGTTCTCTCTGAGGGTGGCCAGGGCTCTCTCCTGTCCCAGTCCCCATCATCCACCTGCACTCCTTCAAGGCCACCCAGTGCATCCCTGCCCAGCCCCTGTGACTTATGATTTAATTACCACTCTTGCAGGTTTAGACTTTGATACCCATTAATGATAATGACCCCTCAGAAGGAACATATGAAACCACATTAGCCATTTGTATTTTGTTGGGAACATATCTGATATGTTCCTGAGAACAGAAAAGAAGAGACATACAATGAAATCATAAATATTTCTTAAAAACTGGAAGGTAATGTTGTATTTTTCAAAAATTGACCTCTTCCCCTGACTTGCAAGTTTTCTTCTCTGAAATCTTTGTAATCCGATCACCTCTCCGCAGCTGGCCTGTGTGGGAACCTGGCTGTGTCAGTGCCCCGCACTCCCACTGGTGTTCACTGTGGCTCAGCGAGGGCCTCCAGTGTTTGACTATCGCTCAATTACTCTTGAGTTCTTTATAGACATTACCTCCAAGTTAAACAGATTTCTGTTTTTAAGACATTATTAAAGATTGTCTTCCTAAATTTAAGAAACTGTTCACAGGGGACTTTTTTTTATGTAATCTGAATTTTGGTAAGCAAATCTTATTTAAAATCAAACCAAGAGCTGACTACTTAGACCCAAGGTGAAGCTTTTCTAAAAATAACATAATTTCCTATATATGTATGTATACATAATGCTTATGTAGTATATATACACATATAAATACATGTAAACATATATATCACACTGTTTAAAGAAAGAAGCTCTTGCCCTGGCTGGTGTGGCTCAGTGGATGGAGTGCTGGCTTGTGAACCAAAGGGTTGTCGGTTCGATTCCCAGTCGAGGGCACATGCCTGGGTTGCGGGCCAGGTCCCCAATAGGGGGCGCATGAGAGGCAACCACACATTGATATTTCCCTCTCTTTCTCCTTTCCCTTCTCTCTAAACCTAAGTAAATAAAATCTTTTAAAAATATGTTATTTTTTTTTTAAAGAAGCCCTAGAATTATCCTCAAATGACGCTTTTCTATGCACAAATTCCAGAGCAACGGAGGCATTCGGAGCATGGCCATCCGACACTTTGGTGAACTGGTCAAGGACATGAGTCAGTACAGGTGGATGTTGAACGACGCTGTGTTCAGGGCCCTGGTGCCTCTGATCCTGTTTCTGGAGGACAGAGAGACAAGAGTCACTACAGTAAGTCCTGCCATCTTGCTTTTCTTAGTTTGGCAGACACGCACCGTGTTTTACATGACACTGGACAAAGAAACCCTCACTGACTCTTTTCTGCTTTTCAGGCATGTAAACATACATTGGCAATCTGTGCCTCAGAGTTACACTGGTCAACATCGAATTTGCTCCTGGGCCGGTGCTACAGTTTTGAGCTGGTTGTGCTCAGCATCTGCAACAATCTTGTAAGTGGCCCTTTGGGGTGTCCTACCAAATGTTATTGAAAGAACATTAAAGGACCGCCTGAAGGATGGGAAGGGTGGTGGGAACAGGGTGAATCTTGGAGAAGAAAGGTTAAAATAATAATAATAATAATAAACAAATGGGTGAAAACAGCTAGAGCTTGAAACCAGAGAAAACGATCATTTTCCCCTTCCTGTTCCTTAACATGACCCTCTAGCTAACCTTCCTCCAATCCACCCCCATGGAGCTTTGGATGGGTAGGAAGGTAGGAACAACATTTCATGAAAGAAATTCAGAATTATCTGGTCAATGCTGATGAGCAAGCCCTCCAAACCCCAGCATGAACTGCAGTGACAGGTAGAAAAATGCTAACCAGAGGTGGGAAGACAAGGCTGGGTTGGGAATTCTATCATAAATGGAAGAAGACTGGCAAGCAGAAAAGTCAAGTTCATACACAGAGATCTCAAGTTTTAAGTTGGACCTTATTTGGTATAAGCAACCAAGTTCTTTTCTCTGGAAGCCTGGCTGAAAGGGGGCATGTGTACTTTTTCAACAACTGAGAGTGTTTTTTTCTTCCCCCTTTCTATCCTCAGTTTATTTCTCATGGGAGCTACATTGTGGAGCTGCTCTCTGATGCCTTGGGGTTCCTGAGGAACCCTCAAGTGTACCTGAGGAGAGCGTCAGTTATTCTCATAGGTAAACACAATTCAGTTTGCATTGCCTGGCTTGTCTTAAGAGGTACAGCTAGAAGTCTTCCTTAAAAAATATTATAAATCGCTTTTGCCGATGATGGACAGCACCCATTCATGGTGACATCTATGATGAATAGAGGTCACTACGTGTGATTAGAATAAAGTTCTATTTTATACTATGCAGTGAGTATAGCTGTGTGAATAAATTATAATATGAAGTATATTTAACAAGGATGATTTCAAAATCTAAGATGGCATGCCACTGCTCATTATTCCCTTTCACTGCTTAAAAATCACTACCCAAAAAATAAGAATGCAGTAATATCTAAAAATCCAAACACCATCTTCAGCAAAATTTGGGCATCTGTAGCCACAACTATAACAGATGAGGAAGAGTTATCAAATCTGGCAAAGTAAAAAAAAAAAATTTTAATGGAGGGTTTAGAGCAGTGAAGGAAGATTCTAAAAGAAGACAACTAAAGTTTTCAAACTTGGACAAACCTGACCAGTTTTTTCCCACTAGATTCTCACCACGAAGATCAAAATTGATAATCCTTTATTTGGAATGACAGGAAGTGAGTTCTCAACTTGGTAATGGGATTTTCACTTGACCTTGTTTAGCCCCTAGGACTGGCAGGGACAACAAGGAAGGAGGAGATGCACAGTCAAGTCATTCTTGTGGAGAAGAGACAGCCAGGTTGTCAGAGTAGAAGGCAAATAGAATTACGATCAGCGCTAGCACTCATGCCCTGTGCTGATGGGAGAAGATAAAGGGACACACACACACATACATACGCATGGAGAACCCCGTGTCACAAGATTTGATTTCAAACCAGAAAAGTCCTTCTACTCTGAATTCTACCCTGGTACTTTCCACAAGCCATCCTCTGTATCGAACTATGACAAGATCCAAAAATAAGTACTTTTTTAAAAAAAGAAATGACATTATCTTTCTAAAGAGTTATTTCCAGGGGGAAAGGAGAGGAAAGAAGAAAAACGAATTTTATGAAATGTTTCTGCAGAGCAGATGAAAATCATGATAAAAATATCCATGAATCTGAAACTTTTTGAAAAAAGATCTAAAGTACAGAGACAAGTACCCAGTCCATACATGATGGGACAGCAGGAGCACATGGAAAATAAGCTTTCAAAGGATGGGGGCAGGTGTCAGAAAAGACATATAACCACCCCCCCCACACACACACACAACTGTAATGCAACCAGCAGAAGAAAAAAATACATGCATATATTGTGGATAACCCAGGAAGGGACAAAGGAGTAGAAGGTTGAGAAATGCTAGCAAAATGAAATGGTGAGCAAGAGAAGGCAGGCACAAAAGAAAATGTTCTGAAGGACAGAGGAGCCGACAGGGAAGGAGTATGAGGAAGGTCTCCAGGATGCTAGTCACGTCCTGTTTAGTGACCTGGGAGGTTGTAGAAGTGTTCACTTTGTGGTCATTAGTTGACCTGTCCATGTTTATAAACATGCACACTTTTCAGCAGTTTTATTAAGTGCATAAGTATGTGAGAGCACTCAAAGAGGACATAAGGATAATCTAGAGATGCTTTGCTTTGAAAGCGTCAATGAGGGTAGCTAGGTAACATCAGAGAAAGTATTTTCCTAATGTGTTGTGGGGTTTTATTTTGCGCACAGGGTACTTGATAACATTGGGCGGCCACTTACTGCTCAGAGATGACATCGAGGTCATGCTTGAGGGTAAGTGTTGAAGGTAGGGTGAAATCCTGCACAGGTTTAGGTAAATTCACTATGTGTGATTCTACCCGAATGAGTTTTACAACAATGCAGGTGCTGGAGGTGGGAGGAGGGTGGGGTTAGGGGAGAATCAGTGGAAGAACTGGATTAAGGGGCATCCTTATTTCCTTTCTTCTCTCTCTCTCTCTCTCTCTCTCTTTCTCAACTTCTCCTCCTCCTTACCCTCCCTTAGGAACAACACAGAGAGTTGAGAACTGACTCATTCATCCAACAAATATTTTTTCCAGCTCTAGTCTAGCTGCTAGGGATATAGTAGCAAATAAGACAAAGTCCCTGCCCTCAGAGAATTTGAGTTTTAGGAGAGAGCAATGTCTGCCTGCATACCAGAGGGACTTAAAGAAGAGCATAGTTTATTCCATCCAAATGTTTGGATCTTTGTCATCTCTCTCTCAGCCTCTAATACCCCACCAGGATTAGAACTGCAAAAACATAAGGTAGAACAGTTTTAGAGTTTCAGCAAAATTGAGTAGAACATACAGAGATTTCTCACATACGTCCTGCCCCCACTCATGTGCAGCACCCCCATAATCAACACCCCCCACCACGTGGTGTATTTGTTACAAATGATGCACCTACACTAACACATCATTATCTTACTTCCTTTTTCATTCTTGTATTCACTCATTTACTCAATACACATTTACTGTCTGCTAAATTCTCTGTAACCCTTTTCTTCTTTCTTTCCTCCTCCTGCTCCTTTTCTTCCTTTTTTTCTAAATGTGCCCCTCTTTTCCTCTATTTCTTTTTTTTAAAGACTTTATTTATTTTTAGAGAGAGGAGAAGAGAGGGAGAAAGAGAGGGAGAGAAACATCAATGTGTGGTTGCCTCTCACGTGCCCCCCTACTGGGGACCTGGCCCGCAACCCAGGCATGTGCCTTGACTGGGAATCAAACCAGCAACCCTGTGATTCACAGGCCTGTGCTCAGTCCACTGAGCCACACCAGCCCACACCAGCCAGAGCTCCTCTATTTCTTTTTAAGAAAGAAAGAATTAATTTCCCACAAAACCAGGATATGGAAATAATGATGTTAGCATATCATTATATATATGATACCATTATATATATGATTATTTAAAATATAAATTATTAGTTATTGTCAAAATTATCATGACTCTTTCATAACTTTTTTCACTTGTTCATATATCCTAAACATCTTTTATAGCAAGAATTATGGATCTACCTCATTATGTTAATGTGTGTATACTCTTTCATTTTATAATATTCCCGATTTTTTAAATTTTATTTTTATTGATTTGAGAGAGAAACAAGGGAGGAAGAGAGAGACACTGATTAGTTGTTCTGCTCAACCATGTGTGAACCTGTTGCTTCTTGCATGTGCCCTAACCAGATATCGAGCCCGCAGCCCAACCTTTAAGTAATTCCCTGTTGATGAGCATTTAGACTGAGCCCAGCATTTATCACTATTCTGCGGGATACTGAGCCTCTTCATGAATACAGCTGACGCTGTCCAGAAGGAATGCTCAGCACATAAGAGATACTCAGGAAATGTTTAGTGAATATTTCCATTTTTCTTTTAATGATGTCTAAATAAAACTCTCTGGTGCTCTTGGTCAAAGTAATGAAAATTGGGGCATGGTGAAGGGAGGATAAGGGGGGACAATGCAAGGTGGGGCTGTTCAGATTTAGAGCTTCTTGGACTCAGAGTGATGTCTTGTGCTAAGGGTTCCCCTGCCGTTGCAGGTATCAATCAAGCGCTTGATGACGAAGACCCAGAGATCAGGGTCTTGGCAAGGATAACCCACAAGCTTTTAAAGAACATGGCCCATAAACTGACCTCCTCAGTTTTTAAACAAACCTCCCGAAGACTGTTTAACTTTATCTACATCAAAAAATTGAAGCCTCTGTATAATTATAACTCGCCCAATGACACGACAGAAAAGCCCTACGGAGATTAAAGAAACCGGGAATGGGAAGAAAGGCTTCATGCATGAGAACAATGGAAACATTTCATGAAAGAATGAGACATTCACCAAGGCACCACTCAGAAGAGGAACAATTTTCCTTTTCGTCTAAGGATGCTAGGGGCCATTTTACTGTTCCTCCTTAACTATCTTCAAATACAGAAATCTGCTGCCTCTCTCCGTCTGATGGTAATCGGAAGCCTTAATACATCAAAACCAATAATAAAATAAAAAATCATATAAGCAAAGTGAGAAGCTCCTGGAACTTAATTCAATCAGTAAGCCATAAACTGTGCTAGGCAGGCGGACATGCGGGGAACAGAGACAATGGTGCCGTCCTCGGGAAGGTAACAATCTAGTGATGCTCAATTTGGTTATTTCTGCTCTGCTGGGATCGATGCTGCCATGAGGCAGTATTCACAAAGGAGGAAACGGAACTTGCAGGGGGGCGGGGCACAGAGAATGTATGTCAGGTGGAAACAATGAGGCAAGAAGAGTGAGGGGGGCGCTGGAGAGCCTGTTGCAGATCCAAGGGGTAAGATGAGTACTAGATGTATCAGGGTGATCACTCGTGTGGTACATAAATATCTGATCACTGCATTGTACACCCGAAACTAATATTATATGTCAACTGTAACTTTAAAATAAAAATTATTTTAAAAAAGAATGGGGAGAGCCGAGACCCAAGGGGAACACTGTGCTGCTGTGCAGATGGCTTTAAGCTTTTTGAAGTGAAAACTGGAGGGTCAATCCCAGCGGCTTCCCATCGCCATCAGGACCCAGTGTCACACGCTGCTCTGGTCTGTGAGAAAGCTGACACAGGAATGTTACTAACAAAAGGGTTTCACCCTCCTCCTGCTCCTGTACCCCTGCCCCTGACACACACATGCTGCTCCAGCCCCAGGGCACCACTCCCAGGGAGATGACAGCCCCTCTTTCCTCTGTCAATGTGGGTGCTGCGGCTCTGTCACGTGTCAAGTTGGAGAGCATGCGCATTCTCATTGCTCTGTGAGCTCCTGTGGTGTGGGGCAGCAGCCCCCCACCTTTCCTCGGGTCCCCCATCAGCTTCTCTGACTTCTGGGCCAAGTGGGTTTAGTTCTGCTGACAAAGACACCAGTGTCTCCTGGGTGACACCCACATCATCAACATCACCGACACTGGAGGCAGGAAGAGACTGACGGTCCCAAGACTGTGGTCCCACCTTGCCCTCGCTCTCCCCTTGATACCCAGCCTCCCTTCTCAGCCCCACTGCCTGCCCTGTGGACCTCAAGCTCTGGCACCAGATGCGGAGACAGCAGTTTTGCAGAGACCACAGAACCGTTTCCCCACTGCTGACATCAAACCCCGGCGCTGCTGCTCTCCTCAAACTCAGTGGACAGACCCGAGATGCCTTCTCTAGGCCTCTTCAAGCAAGGAGGCGGGTGTGGCTCCTGTGGGTTTTTCCCCTTAACACTCTCTGTTCTTTTCATTGCATTTATCGGGCCGTAGTGTAATTACTCATTTACTACTCTGTCTGCCCCAAAAGACTGAAGTTTCTGGAAAGTACATGTTGTATCTCATACTCGGTTATGTGCTCTGGTACTCACAGTACCCATCACCTAATATATGCTCAGTGAAGATTGCCAAATGAACAAAACACTAACAGGACATATTGCCCTCCTACTTTAATAAACACTTTCAGATATTGATGAGTGTTACTGAGTACCAAAAATGAGCGAACGGATGATTTGAATTTACTCCTTAATTCATATTATTTCTCATTATCCTGATGTCCCAGAACTGACTTTTCAAAATCAGGGCAATTTTCCTTTCTCACCTTCTAAACTTAGCTGGATGCCGAACAGTAACCTCCTGGAAGATATCCAATTCCTTCTCCCCAGAATCTGTGAATCTGTTACCTGACACGGGCAAAGCAAGCTCACAGATATAATTCCACTGAGAACCTCGAGACGGGGAGATTGCCTGGATTACCTGGCTGGAACCAATGTGATCACAAGGGCCTTTCTATAAGGAGAGTGGGAAGTCAGAGAGGAAAAAGCCTTCTGATGATGTTACCATGCTGGCTTTGAAGAGGGAGCCAGGGCTCATGAGCCAAGGAATGCAGCTCTAGGAGCTGGAACAGGAAGGAAAACAGATTCTCTGCTAGAGCTGCCAGAGTGAGCACGGTCCTGTCAGCACCTTGACAGATTTTGGACCTCTGACCTCCAGGACAAAGACAGGGAAGGTGTGTTGTATTAAGCCACTAAATGTACGGTAATTCATCAGAGCAGCAATAGGAAACTAATACACCTAGATTTCTACAAAACATAACAACACTCCTGCAAAAAAAAAAAAAAAAAACCCACAGACATAGCACCAAATACGGTGGACCTGATACAGATTTTGAGGTTTCTGTAAAAGGTCTGATATCCTGAGGGAATCTGAGTGTCAGAGAGATTGGGTGAACCATCGTAGCACTTAGGGAGAGGAGGGGAGTACATTTAAGCTCAGAAACATCACACCCAGGTCTCTTGGTCACTACCTGAGCATGTATTTTTTCCAAAGAAGACGTACAGGTGGCCAACAGGCATGTGAAAATGTGTTCAACAGCACTAATTATCAGGGAAATGCAAATCAAAACCACAATAAGATATCATTGCACACCTGTCAGATTGGCTATTATCAAAAAAGGCAAAAAATAACAACGTTGGGAAGGATGTTGAGAAAAGGGAACCCTCCTGCACTATAAATGGGATTGCAAATTGGTGTAGCCATCTTAGAAAACAGTATGGAGGTTCCTTAGAAATTAAAAATACAGCTACCATATGATCCAGCAATTCCAGTTCTGGGCATCTATGCAAAAAAAAAAAAAACACAAAGACACTAATTTTAAAAGATGTAGGCAACCCTATGTTCACTGCAGCATTGTTGAGAATTGCCAAGATATGGAATAAACCTAAGTGCCTATAAATAGATAAATGGACAAAGAAAATTAAATATATATGTGCAATATTGCTCAGCCATAAAAAACATACGATCTTTTGCCATTGGATAACATGGTTAACTTGGATAACATTGTGACAACATGGATAACAAGAATGAACCTAGAGGGTAATATCCTAACTGAGAAAGAGGAGGACAAACCCCACAGGATAAAAGGAAGGAACAAAGAGAATTCATGCTTTTCAGCAAAGTTACTGGGTATGTACTTATTATGTGCTAGACTCTATTCTTTGGGGATTGAACAGTAAATTAGATAAAAATTGCCCCTACCCTTAAGAAGGTTACATCCTATTGAGGGAAACGTCAATAAACAAATATATGAGTTAATAAAAAATAAAATATGCCATCAAATATTAAAAAATAAAGTGACTAAAACATAATCTGGTCTAGTCCTCTAGCTTTAGACCCAGGAAATATGCAATGGTTACCAACCCCAACCAAATCTGAATCCCAACTGTGCCATTTTATACATACACAATAGCTATATGCCTAAAGTTTATCAGCCCAAAACCTGGTGCATTTATAGTACAGTTCAGTGAGAAACTGCCAAAGTATCTTCCAAACAGCTTCACCATTTGCATTCCTCTCTCCACCTTTTCATTCCCACTGTCAACCAGCTAGATCCAGCTATCACTACTTCCTGTTAAAATAGACCCTTGACTGTACACAGACTACGCTCCTAAAGCAAGTCTCTAAACCCATCACTCTGCTCAAAATTCTTCTCTGCTGCTTCTTTCCCCATAAATCGCATGCAAAGGTGCCTCCCAATATGGCTCAACCTACTTTTCCACTCCTACCTGTAACTATGTTCTAGACTAATTGTATGATTGACAGTTTGCTCCCTGAATAAGCCCATTATCCTGTCTATATGTATCATTATCTTCCTGCTTGGGACCCAAGCATCTTTCAAACCCATCTTACTCTTTCCTCCTGAGTCAGACTTTGCACTTATTCCCCTGGAGCAGCCTGAAGTCTAAGTCTGGTTATGAATCTAACAACCACAAAGGATGGGCTGGGGTCAACCTGGAAGAGAACAGCTATCCTTTTGCAAAGTGAGAGCTGACAGTGAGGTTATTACAGAATCTTTCACACCCTCAGACATGGGAAGTGGGCTGCTTCCACTGTAAGAGAGCCTCAGAGTGGCCCAAAGGTTCAAGATTCTCAGCTTCATAGAAAGGTTGATGAGGCTGGGGGCTCAGCTTATGTTGTAATTCCAAAACCTGCAAAAGTAAAATTTGCTCTGATTTTCAGCAAGGTTAGTTCTGAAGCTACAAGAAATAAGAGCTTCTTCTAGGTCCACCACAAGAGCTCTTTGGCTCTCTGACCGCGAATTGTACTGGGAGTCTAAAGATCTGAGCCTGTTCTTTTCTTCCTAAGAGCCTCAGCGTGCTCAGAAGGAGCCTCCCTCTCACTGACACTGTGCTGCGATCATGACTGTTGTTACACAGGTAAGTGCCCTAGCCACGGGGTCCCCCGAGCACCTGCTTCAGTAGGTACTTCCTCACAATCAACCAGGTGATAATATGGTTACTATGTGGTGGATTACTGCATCCTGATTCACTACTGTCAGAAAGTTCAGCACTACATTCAAGTTCAAGGACGTGACTGAACCGATGCCCAAATCTCATTTTTGAGTGTCATTTCCATGGAGCATTTCTGGTGCCAACTCCCTAGCTATTTTAACACAGAAAACTTATCATTAAAAAATGTTGGTGAGATAGTAAAAACTCCAAAAAGGCAAAAAGAGAACACAGAATGTCAGAGGTAGTGACTGCAGAAGGAGCTACCACCGCCAGACCTGAAGAGACAAAGAAAAGAAACAGGGATTATTGAACCTGAGAAGCTTACAGAAAACATGCAGAGCTGGCACCGGTCTCTCTGAGGCAGCACAAAGATGTGGGTCCTCAGGTGCCAGAACCACTATCTACCGGAACCAGCGATGGCGCCAGCATGGCTCCGGGGTGAAGACATTTGCTGCGCGATGCTGACAGGAACAGGAAGGGAGAGGAACACACCTTCCTGTTTCCCCAGGCTTCTGGCTGACAAAGGAGAAGAGGTTTGCAGAGTCCCAGGCCCAGTATAAGAAAGTAGAGCATAAAAGAACAGGTTTGAGGCAGAGAGAAAATAATGATCAGCACTCATTTTTTAAACTCATCAAAACATTACTCCCTCCATAAAGATTTTCTTCATTCTTCCCCAGGATAATCATGGGCACTGTCTCCTTTGTTTCAGAATTAACTTACATGTTGTCCTAGACTAGAGTTAGGCCCACACTTGTCTTAATCTCTCCCCTGTCCACTGCCACCCTCCTCCACCACAGTCACACACGTCACTCACCTCCTTATCCCCTGTGACTTCCCAGTAACTCATCATTTGAATTTATTCATTGCTGAATCCCCACTGCCTACAGCTGTAGCTGGCACATAGCAGGTATATATATTTTAATGAATGGCTAATTGAGTTAGTGAAGGACTGGAACTGAATTGACTATCAGTCTCGGGAAATCGGGCTTGGGTGACACCATGGATTTTGACTACAGGAATGCCTTGGTTAAATGGCACACCACTTGAGGAAACAAAAGAAAATGTGTTCTTCATGGAGGGATTGACCTGATTTCAAACTCTGGAAGCTTCTCCCTGCCTTCCCCCACTTCCCCTGATCATGTCAGAAGGTGCCAAAATCCCACAGACTTAAGTGGATCCAAACCCTAAAGCTAGTTTCACATAACACAACGAATGCAGAGAATGTGTTTTGCAACCTGTACTAATACAAAGAAAAAATGTGCTTGGCAGAGACTTGCCTAAAGAGACAAACATAGCATATTATAGTCAAAACAAAGGAAGAATGACCCCAAGCATTCCTGTGGAAACAGATGAAGTCACTCCAAACTCCCAGGGTACCAGAGAGCCTGCAATTCCCTGACAGATGAATTTAATCACTGTTCTGTGTTACTTACAAGAAAACACTTACAAAGGGGACATGGAGTTAAGTCAACATTTGTGTATGAAGCTCCTGCTGAACACCCAACTATCTACTGGGTGTCAAGGAGGATAAATTAAAAGTACACATGATTGTCTCTGGTAGGAAATATGAACTCTGTCCACAGAGAAAAGAATGAACATTCACGAGACAATTAGTCAACCACCCCTGCAAGTCTACAATGTCGGGTGGTGTGGATGTAGCACTCAATCCAAGGGGACTCAGCAGCAGTATGTGCAGGCACGAGGGAAGCTTCTTGAGGAGAGTGATGTGTGCTAAGTGTCCCAAGGCATGCATAGGACTTGTACAGAAATGACAGGGATAGAAGAGACCCCCACCCCCAATTTCAGAGGGAGCACAATCCCAGGCAGAGAGAAGAACTACAGTGTGTGTGATGGGCATTAAGGGGCCAGATGTGCTGTAGAATGGGCACATGCAGAGCAACGGTGAGACCAGTAAGATGAGACAGAGCATGAATGCCAGTGGGAAGCACAACATAGTGGGTGGTTTAGAAAGAATAATTTCCTGAAGCATCTGAGGCCCCAGTTCCAGAAACAAAGCCCCTGAGAAAGAAAAAAAGAAAGAAGCTTATTGCTACAAGCAAAAGAGTTCCTCAAAAAGAATCGAGATGAGCCTAAGTTCTTTTGGCAGGACCAGGCAGGGGCAAGGGAAGGGGAGGGAGTGGGTACCAAGAAGACAAGGTGGTCATTGGAGAAAGAAAAAGGATCCATTCTGACCCTTCTGCCTTCTGACTATTCAGAAGCCCTCCTCTTGGCTACTGGGAGCAGTCACTACATGGTTATGTGCCATAATATCATATGACAGGAAAGGGAAAGCTAAGTCTTCTTCCTTGTCTGCCTCCGCTCCCTGGGATCCTTCTCTCCCTGGGGTAAGACACAAGCAGGCAGGCAGGGCCCAGGCCAGGGAGTGAGGGAGCATCTCTCTATGATGAAAGTTGTCCTGCAGAAGTGATGGTGTGGACCCTGGGAATCTAGAGATCACAATAAATCTATCTAGATGCTTAAGATAAATTGTGTAAATCTATCTAGATGCTTAAAACAGATGCTATCTCAAGTTATTATCAGGAGCAAGGTAACAATGCACTGCTACAGGCATTCACTGGAACTGTGAAAGAAATCAGTTCTTAAGATAGTTGGGTTCAACAAACAGAGGTCAAATAAAAGATTGTCAATTTACTGCCCTTATACCTTTTATTTTTTATTTTATAAAAGTAAATTACATACTTGAAGAAAACTACCAAACCTCTCCCCAACAGTTTCCTCAACCCAGAAGAATGGGCCCTATTCTGGCAGATGCTTCCTCAGCAGCCACTCCTCACATTGGGGGACCCTCATGCCCCAGGCAGCCCTATTGGACAGGACCTAATATGACCCCATGATAGCTGCCTCGGGTGGTTCACCTTTGGCCTTCAGGAAACCCTTACACATACCTGGGCTCAAGAGGCCAAACCCGACACAGAAGCAGCTCTCCTCACAGCTGGCCAGTCCGAACTCCCAGCCCAGGCTCCCCAGACAGCAGCCGGGCGGACAAGCCCCCTAACTTCTCTCCAAGTGTCAGGTCAGTGGACTGTCTTCTGATCCCATTTCTCTGACGGGAAAGGGACACACAGCACAGCAACAGCTCTCGCCAAAGAGACCCACTTCAAACACGCCCCGGCCCCCATTCCTCGCTCTCCCACACCCTCAGTTGCATCCGCTAAACTGCCACTGGAACAAAAGGCCCGGACATCCAAGTGAAACCAGCTTTTTGACAGGGGGTTGGGGGGGGGGGGCGGGCCATAGAACAAGGGAGATCCTTCTAAGCAGTGTAAAGGTATTTGCGTTACCTTTGGCTTACATTTTCTATCTTTGAAAAGGTTTACTGAGGTTTACTCAATAAAGTAAGAGATTCACAAAATCCTGAAAGGACTTTAGTAATTATTTATTTCAATTTGTTTATTTTAAAGAGCAGAGAGCTCATGTCTGGCAAAAGTTATCACAAATATACAATCAACAGGATACACCCCTGAGTATTTGCTGTATTACTATTGGAGGAGAGTATGAGTATGTTTAGGTGTCTGAGGATGCAGGACTAGTTTCCATTCAATGCCACATGACCCAGTGTCCCAGACACTGCCTAGTGACACTCCTCCTGTGGAATCCCTCCTGTATCACAAGTACTAGAAGGCTAAGAACTAGTGGGTTGGCCAAAAGTTCATTTGTTTTTTTCTGTAAGATGGCTCTAGTAGTGCTCAGTTGTCTTTAACTTCATGCAAAACAATTTTGTTAGAATGTATTGTAACAGTTGTCATATCAGCATGCATTTTTAAAAAAACATCAAAATTGGTGAATGTTGGACTTCCAGTCAAGATGGAGGCATAGGTAAACACGTTTCAACTCCTCATGCAACCACAGAAAGAACTACAAATAGACCTCAAAGCAAATAACACCCAGAACAATCAAAAAATTGAGCTGTATGGAATCCAACAACAAAGGATTTAAAGAAGCCACATTCATCCAGATGGATAGGAGGGGTGGAGACGCAGAGTCGGGCAGAGAGGTACCGAGACATAGTATGGTGCAGAGAGGTGGCAGTGGAGGAACAGGCAGTCCCACATTCATATGCAATGGATAAAAATCAGGAGGGATATCTTGGGAGTGAGCGATCCCAGCCATAGGCCAGACTGCATAGCACAGGGTTCCACACCAGGAAGATAAATCCCTATAACTTCTGGCTATAAAAACCAGTGGGGATCGGGGCAGTGGAAGAAACTGCCTTATTTTCAGGAGACTGCCCTTAAAGGACCCGCACAGACTTAAAAACATACACAGAGACAGCCCCTCTGGAATTCAGCACCAGGGCAAGAGCTGGAAGGGCACCAGTTACACAAGGTGAGCTCCGGGCAAACCTCCAGAAGCCAGGCAGCAGCAGTGTCCCCTCTCCAAGCCCTCCCCCCATACAGAGCCACAAAGTAGTGAAGTGGTTTGCCCCACTCTGGCAATTACCTAAGGCTCCACCCCACACAATGTACAGGTGCCTATTCTACAATAGGCCATGCCACTAAGATAGGGAGTAAAAGCAACTCTACCTAAAACATAGAAACAAACTCAGGGAAGCTGCCAAAATGAGGAGACAAAGAAATATGCCCCAAATGAAGGAACAGAAAAAATCTCCAGGAAAAGAACTAAATGCAATGGACATAAGCAAGCTATCAGATACAAAGTTCAAAACACTGGTTATCGGGATGCTCAAAGAACTCAATGAGCATGGCAACAAAATAAAAAACACCTAGGAAGAAATGAAGGCTACACTAAGTAAAATAAAGAAAACTCTATAGGAACCAAGTGTGGAAGTTAGAAAGCCAGGATTCAAATCAATGATTCGGAACATAAGGAAGAAATAAGCGTTCAACCAGAGCAACAAGAAGAAAGAAAGAATTAAAAAAAAAAAAAGGAGGATACTATAAGAAACCTCTGGGACATCTCCAAACATATCAACATCCAAATCATAGGGATGCCAGAAGAGGAAGAGCAAGAAATTGAAAACTTATTTGAAAAAATAATGAAAGAAAACTTCCTTAACTTGGTGAAGGAAATAAACATACAAGTCCAGGAAGCACAGAGAGTC
This sequence comes from Micronycteris hirsuta, assembly GCA_004026765.1. Taxonomy (NCBI): domain Eukaryota; kingdom Metazoa; phylum Chordata; class Mammalia; order Chiroptera; family Phyllostomidae; genus Micronycteris; species Micronycteris hirsuta. The sequence continues at coordinate 54,184 of PVJI01004672.1, read as the reverse complement.
CCAAACAAGTTGGACCCAAAGATGACCACACCAAGACACATCATAATTAGAATGCCAATGGTTAAAGATAAAGCGAGAATTTTAAGAGCAGCAAGAGAAAAGCAGAGAGTTACTTACAAAGGAATTCCCATAAGACTGTTGGCTGATGTCTCAAATTTTGCAGGCTAGAAGGGACTAGCAAGAAGTATTCAAAGTGATGAAAAGCAAGGAGCTACAACCTAGATTACTCTATCCAGAAAAGCTATCATTCAGAATTGAAGGACAGATAAAGTGCTTTCCAAAGTAAAGCTAAAGGAGTTCATCATCACCAAGCCATTATTACATGAAACGTTAAAGGGACTTATTTAAGAAAAAGAAGATCAAAACTATAAACATTAAAAAGGCAACTAATTCACAACTATCAACAACTGAAGCTTTAAAAAAAAAATTAAGCAAACCACCAGAACAGGAACAGAATCACAGATATGGAGATCATTTGGAGGGTTATCAGCTGGGAGGAAAATTTGGGAAAATGTACAGGGATTAAGAAATATAATTCATAGCTACAAAATAGACAGGGGAATATTAGGAATAGTAAGTAAATGGAGAAGCCACAGAACTTATATGCACAATCCATGGACATGGAACAAAGTGGGGATTGTTGGATGGAATGGGGGTACCAGGCAGAGGGGGGCATCATCAGTCAGCAAGTCCCCAAACATCTATAATCTACTCCAAGTCCCCAAAACATCTACTCCCTAAATATCACTCATGCCCAGTCTCCATCCTCCATCCCCTACACTGCTGTAATTTAAGTCCTTGGCATCTTTGGCCTAGACCATTGAAATAAGCTCCCAGGTTTGGGGATTCCTGGTCCTAGTCACTGTTCACTTCCATCTGAATCTGATCTTTTCTGACCTTGTCACTTTCTTGTTCAAAATTCTGGATCATCATAACCCAGAGGATGGTACTCAACCCCTGAGTTATCACTTCAATGTCCTTTACCATCCAATGTCTGTGTTGAATTCTGCTGCTTCCACCTAGGAAGAAAAGACTACTCTGTGACATGACCACTGCTGGACCCTCGAGCTAGACCCAGGCCAGAACAGAGGTTGCTTCCTGTAAACCCCCTCTGAGATTGTGTGACCAAAATCAATAGCTTCCCTCTAACATAAGCCAGTTCCTCTGCCCTGTATCTCATGGTGTGCTGGTTCCTGGACAGGCCTTTGTCTTGATCAAGTCAAGCATTCTCCATACCTGGGATCTGGTCACATCCACCATATCCGCCCTGCTCTGTTTTATGTCATTCTTCAGTGCCTGCCCAGCAGTGTGGAGGATGTACCCTTCATCTTGCAGCTGTCCAGGATGTGCCTCCCATGTAAATGTCCCTTAAACTCTGTTCATTGCCAGGCTGCAGTGGCACATTTTTGCTTTTGGCTGTCGTGTTTCCTTACCCATTGTCCACCTGGCAAGCATCTATTCCTTCAAGACTCAGCTCTCTTCTCACTTCCTCTGGGAGCCTCTCATTCCTAGATGTTTCTTCTGTTGTGACATTCATCATCTCTCCCTCCATGGGACTCTATGTTCCCAGATGGAAATTGCTATCTGCTCCTCACTGAGTCTCTAAGAGACTCCTGTAATGCATCCCCAGTGGTAGATGCTCCGGGAAGTGGAAGAAAGAAGGGAGGGAGGTAGGGAGGGAGGGAACGAGGGAGGAGAACATAAGTAGGATGAGCAGATATAAAAGAGGGAGGGAGCCAGACAAGTGAATTCACAATTCTGCCCCTGAGTTCACTAGTTTTACAAACTCATCTCCAAGAATTAGCTCAGCTCCTCAAATCCAGTGCTCTTAAGTTTCCAGAAAATTGGGCTTTAAAAAAAAAAAACTGTTGGCACAAGAAAACTTTTCCTTGTAGTCCAGGTGCACAGCCTTTGTTTATATATATTATACAGCTCCAAAGCAAAAATAAATAAAAGAATCATTTTTCCTTTAATCTCTCAGAGATTCACCTTACAGCTCCAGTGACCATATCAGTGACTGCTTTTTTTTTGTCCCCAAGACCAAGGACCTCATTCTTGCCCTTCCCCTACCTCTTTATTCTTCTGCCCTCCGTCCCGCCCCCATTTCCCATAGCTACCACACTAGGTCCTTATCTTCCAGGTTTTACCAGGGCACTCTACCATAAGAAATACAAAGAAAATGGAATTGTCACTTTAAGAATAGTAACTCCACCCCCTTTCCCAAGTATCACCTCAACAGATATTCTCTTCCTCGTTTAGAACACTGCTGGTTCTCCAGGGAAAGGCAGGAGGTGGAATAAGAGTAAGGCCCCTTTAAGCCAAGCATCCAAAGTATGTAGGAGCAATGTGGTCCCATGGGTTACACGGGCGAGGGTTGAGTTCTAGCTCTGATGCCTTTACTTGTTAGCCCTGAGACCTTGAAGAAGTGATTCCTAACTTCCTTGGAGTGACGATTGCTTCCTTTGTCATGAGAGCACCTGATTGATGACCCTCAGGGTCCTTCCCATTCTTGCCTTCACTGAGGAGAAGAAACCAGATTTAGAATCTTACTTGCAAAAGTGGTAAAAAAAAAAAAAAATAATAATAAGCATCAACTGTTAATGTGCCTCTCTGTGTTCTTCTGTTAAGGTAAGGGTCCTGACTCTTAAACCTCAGCTGGTTATTTCTGCTGAAAAGTCGACACATTCAGGAACGGTCTTCTGAAGAAGCCCTGTCCAGACCCTGCTCCGGGAGGCCATGGGGAAGAGAGTAGCCATCATCGGAGCTGGTGTCAGTGGCCTGGCCTCCATACGGTGCTGCCTGGAGGAGGGGCTGGAGCCCACCTGCTTCGAGAGAAGCAATGACGTGGGAGGCCTGTGGAAGTTCTCGGTGAGTGGCCCACCACTGGTACCCCAATAAGAGGGAGCTGGGTGCTATAGCAAATCCAATCTGATCAGTTCTACTTTAGACTTAGGAGGTAGGTTACAAAAGTTCCAGATCTGGAAAGTAAAACCACCTCACTCCCACCTCACTGATGCCCAGTCATTCAGAACTATTTCTCCCCATCCAGGCTTCTGAGAAGGACATCCCACTTATTAAATACTGTGACTGGCCCGACGGAACCCAGACCTCTGGGCTGCTAGGAGGGCTAATGTCAGTAAATTAGCCCAAACTACCCCACTGACTCACCATGCAACTGAAGGGGCTCTATCCCTACTGCTCTTAAACCCTAGGAACAGGGGAGAAAAGAAAAAGAAAAACCTAGACAGGGGTCAGAAGTCCTGAGTTCTCTTCTCAACTCTTAGGTGTGTTCTGGACAGGCATTTTAGTCAAGTCACTTTTCTTTCTAGATCGCAAACACTCCTTTGTCAAATGCAGAGGTTGGAAATTACATTACTGCTAATGTGTCTTCCAACTCTAAAGGTTATAATTCTATAATTGTGTCTATTGGGCAAACATCATAAGCTTTTATAAATGATGATTGTGTGTATTGGGTATGTGGTTATTGAATGTCTCATCAGCTCCAAATCCAGAGGCAAAAGGATTGTCTCTGCCATTCAGACTCATTGTAGAAATTATAAAATCAGGAAACAGTCATTATAAACACAATTTTTAAATTTCAAAGCCAAGTTTGGGAAAACTTCTGACCTTTCTGTCACGACTTTCCCAATCCTTGCTATTGGATGTAGATGATACGTGTTTTGCTTGAAAACATTAATTATATCCCCGTCATTCATCTTGTAACTATATTCTGCCCTGGTCTCAGGGATAGCCCAACTTGCAACAACAGGCTGCTATAACAGAGTATACCAGTGCTAATTTAGAACACATCTGGACTGATCTCAAAGGTTTTATTTTAAGGAAACTGGTGGTCTTATAATCCTGAAAGTGTGTATCACAGAAGTTATAAGATCATTAATTTTTAAGTTTCAGTAGGGAATAAGCAAGAGGTTGTTGGTTTGTTTGTTTTTTAAGAATTCCATTTTATTTCCATTTGCTCAGGGAGATACAGCCAGCTCTACCTGAATCATGAAATGGTTTCCTGTTATCTAATTAATAACAATTCAATGCTGCTTGAGCAGCTATTTTGGCAAAGTTGTATGCAAGGTGCTAGGATGGCTAATATACGTGATGTAATCACTGTACATAAATGGTTTCTGTTTCAAAATAATCCCCAAATCTACATGTTTCCAAAATATATATGACCCAAAGAGTATCACATAAGAGATTATGGAATCTTACACCACCTGGATTGTCAACCTGGTAACTGTCAACTTAATGAACACATGCCTTGAGGTTTGGAAGAGGGCGGACTACTAAAATCTCAGCAGGTCAGGGAAAACTTCCTGCAGGGGTGGCTCTTAGCTGAGACATAAAGAATGCCCTACTTGAAGGAAAGCAGAGGACCACTATGTGACACAGTGCAGAGTGCCATCCCCAATGTAGTCTGTGAACAGCACCTCACAGACACGCAGTCTCCAACAGGGTGGCAGTACCAGGTGGGAGAGGTCTCCAGGCAGGGGTGACCAGCAATCTATGAGAGGCCACAGAGAATCCAAAGAGAAGGCACTGAACACAGTACATCCGGGGGTCTAGGTTACCAGCGCAGTCCGATCTGAGAGTTTATTCACAGAAGCAACAGAACGTATGTTGATAAGGTGCAAGGTCAGACTCTGGGTTTTCCGCTAGAGGAGATGTCTCTTTTCCCTAAGGTCACTGTGTATAAGCAGAAAGATATCAAAGGCCCTGTGGAGCTGTAAACCCATACAAGTAACGTAAACTTTAGACTCATCCGCACACTGCAGCCCTTCCTTCTTTTCAAAGAGGCTTGGTACAACCTCAAAGAGTGGCTTGGTACAACACACGAGCAAAGAGCAGCTTTTGGAAAATGTATTACATAAGCTTTCCTCTTGGCAAGCCCTGTTGGGCAAAGGTGCTCTGGAAGAGAGAAACCTGATCATTCTGAACTTTTCACTGTGTGCTTTTCCTGTAAAATGAAAACCAAATCGGATTTACGCACTAGCAGATTGAGTAAGAGCATGTTTTAAGTTTCACGTGTTCTAACAGGGCCCCCTGGCCTCAAATGATTTTAATCTGCTGTGGTAAGAGGTTGCTCAATAAGCTGTGCACAGTAAGTCAGGCCATTTCGACTGCAAAGGGGGGAAACAGAACTCTCTGGGCTCGTGTTAGACTCATTCTTTCATGTATTCATTCAGCAAGTACACACATGTGCACATGTGCACAGGGCACGGTGTGAAGTGTGGCAGCAGAAAAGAGGTATCTCAGGCAGCCAGTGTTTCAAACGCATAGAGAAAGCAAGTGTCAGGATAGCTCTGGGACAAGTGAACCTGAGATGAGGGCGTGAAGAGCACTGGTGTGGTGCAGGGAGACAACTTCCAGTTGACAAGGAAGAAGGCAACTCCTGAGCTGAACCTTGAGGATATCTTTAGACCCACAGAAATGAGACTGAGAAGCAAAGATGGAAAATGAAAGGACATCGAGGCAAACTAGTAAAACACACACACAGCCCTCCTGAATTGGCCTCTGCCCTTGCTCTCAAGCTGGTTGTGCTCTAGCGGCAAAGAGGAGACATGAATGCAGTGATGACCCTGGAGAGACACGAGAAGCTGCCTGCAGCTGCTTGGCTCTCTGGATCCAGGGCCAGCCGTCCCAGACAGAGGCAGAGTCTGAGCTTAGTATCTTCCTCACTGGCTCAAACCACCTGACATACTGAAATAATGAAAATTCAAGCTCTCCAGAGCAATTGTCTGTTGTTATACAATACATCTATTTTCTTTTCGTTTTTTTTTAAGATTTTATTTTTTATTTATTTATTTTCAGAGAGAGGAGAAGGGAGGGAGAAAGAGCAATGTATGGTTGCCTCTCACATGGCCCTCACTGGGGACCTGGCCCGCAACCCAGGCATGTGCCCTGACTGGGAATCGAACCGGGACCCTCTGGTTCCCAGCCCGCACTCAATCCACTGAGCTACACCAACCGGACCATCTATTTTCTTTTGTATGGAGAACAGCCTCTTAGAGGAAAAAAAAATTCAAGGAGCTGCAGGATACATGTTCTCTCTGCATGTTCTCATTGGCTGGAGTCCAGGGGCCACAGGGCAGAGATTCATTAACATGGAAGTCATCCAAGAGCAGAGTCTCACATTTCTTTAACCAGTCCCCAGCCTGAAGCTCAGCCCTCCCAGCCTTCAAAGGGCAGCTGAGAAACCTCCTCCACCCCTCTTTCTCTCAACCATCAAGGACAGGCACCAGCTGTGGGGGAACAGGTCAAGAGGAGCTGAGAACCTGCCTAGCACCGGGCTTCTCCCTTTTGCTGACCTTGGCAGACATGTCCAACTGAGGTTTAGAAAGTCACCATCTCTGAACTTAGCTCTTCTGAGGAAAACAGAACCACAAGCACAGGAAATGTTGTTTCCTTCCAACTTCTGGGAGAACACCAAGGCCTCAGGCAGCCCCCAAGAGATACGATCCTCCCCATTCTTTCCAGAACTTTTTGTCTCCATCTTCCAGGGGACAGCGGGGGTTGAGGGGGAGGGGGGTAAGACGGACATCCTGAGTCCAGCAGTCACATGGCATTCCAAGCTTTTCCTCCATTTCATGGCAGTTCGCTCAGGATTTAGGGAGGCAGAGGCTGCGGGCTGTTAAATGTGCTTGTTAGGCAGGCAATTGTGTAAGCTTCAGCCCTGTTCTGTCAGCAGAGAGGAAATGTTGCTTTTCAATTAAGCCTTCAACCACTTCTCAAAAGAAGCTGTTTTTCAATCACACGGTGACTTCAAAATGCAGTGCCAAGGTGAGACACAAGTTCTGGGGCTTCCAGCTTCCTGTGTTTGCTGGTGAGGGGTGACAGCCTCTAACTAGTGAGCTAGGGCACTCCTCGAGTGCAGAGCTCACTCCCAACAGAGCAGTGGTCCTCCAAGTGTGGTCCCTGGGCCAACAACTGCCTTCTGGTGGGAGATGCAAATCCTCAGGCCCCACCCCAGACACTCTGAGTCAGAAATGCTGGGCGCGGGTCCAAGCATCTATAGCCTAAGGAGCCCTGCAGGTGATTCCAATTTCACCAAAGTGGGGGAGCCACTTCAACAAAGGGTTCTACTGCTGTCGAAGAGCTCTCTGGACACTGCACAGCCGGTCAAACAAGGTAAAAGCTGCGGCCCCCTTCAGACCACTTAGCTGGGTGTTTTTTAAACACCAGAACCATGGCTGTGATTGAAAAAAGAAAGAAAATTCGATGGGACTAAAAACACAGAGCTAATACTGGGGGTATTTAGAACAAGGACTAAGTTGGACAGAGGCCAGCTCTGAGCCAGGAGCAATGCTTTTCCTTCCAGATCTTACAGAGACCTGTTATTTTTTGCATGGATCTTTGGGTTTTGTTTTTGTTTGTTTGTTTTTGTTTGTTGTTTTTGTACATAATAGAAAGCTTTCAGTCAACCAAGACTTGAATATCTCCTCAGGGGCACACCATTCTTGCTCTCCTTTTCAAGCCTTGCTATTCCTTTTAGGACCACGCAGAAGAAGGCAGGGCCAGCATTTACCAGACCGTGTTCACCAACTCTTCCAAGGAGATGATGTGCTTCCCAGACTTCCCCTACCCCGAAGACTACCCCAATTTCATGCACCACAGCAAGCTCCAGGAATACATAAGGGCATTCGCTCAAAAGAAGGGTCTTCTAAGGTATATACAGTTTGAGGTAAGGGCCTCGTAACTTGTCCTGCTGATATCAGTGTGCGTGTGGGTAGGAGAAAAAGGACACAGCACTCAGCTATAGAAATCAGAGCCAAATGGTTGGACAGCTCCCCCATCAGAGCTGAGTGGTGGTGATTGTAAAGTATCCCTGCGTTGGTTTTTTTGTCCCTAAACACATTCCCCGTGAGTCTCTGAGAGCTTTTAAAATGCCACAGAAAACGCTAGAGGCAGCTCTGCTGTTGCGGTGTGCCTTCCACCCTCATGCTCTCATATTTTAGTGACAATCTCAGACTCTCCAGTTCATAGTCATACTTCATGTCCATTCGTTGTGGTTCCAGAAAGCCTTCCATGAGAAATAAACGATCAACACAGTCTTTTCCCTTGTCTTCCACCCACTTAGCTCCTTAGATGAGGAGCCTTAGGAATCGGGGCCCAGAGGCACTGGCTCTGTAAATAACAACAATGCTTTTCATTTCTTTAATCTATTCTTAACCCCAATGCACAACTGTTCCAGACAGAGCACACTGACCTAGAAAATAATCAGCAAAATCATGAATAGGGATTACACATAATTTATTATTTTAACATAATAAAATATAAATTATATGTATATAATTTAAAAATATACATTATGCATATAAATATATAATAAAAATAAATTATATTTATAATATCACAATTAGGATTAGTTATAAGCTAAAAATAAATGTGCCAAATTAAAATAATTTAATTATAACAAACATAATTGTAATTGAATTTAATGTAATTTAATTTGATTTTTGTACATGTTTACATAATAGTCATACTGTGAAAGTGGCTAATGTTTCCAAAGGAGAGTGTCCATCCTGAGCAAAGGAGAGACTGAGCAAGGACTGAACCCTAAGACATTCTCACGTTGCTGGAGTAGTTGGGAGATGGGATCGAAGAGGAAGAAGGCATGGGTGTCTGGGGGGAGGGCCATATGCAAGTGACACGGCACCTTTCACCAGAATACTCAGTGTTATACGCCCCAAATTTACTAACTCCATGTCAAAAGAGTAAACGTACCCCCGTAAGTACTCTCCCTGGTGAGGTCTGAAGATTCACTATGACTCCTATTTTAACGTCTTCCCACACATTTCTCAATGACCAAGGGAGCTCATAACAGTTATTTCCTCCACAGAAACACTGCTGAACAGATAAATACATACATACAGAATTATGAGTAGAAGAAATTTCTTTCTGATTTTCTTTAAGACCCTGGTTTCCAGTGTCAAGAAATGTCCCAGCTTCTTAATCACCGGTCAGTGGGAAGTGGTTTCGGAAAAGAATGGGAAGCAGGAATCTACTATTTTTGATGCTGTAATGGTTTGTTCAGGACATCATGTCTACCCCAATCTGCCACATGATTCTTTCCCTGGTAAGTCTGGAAAATGTATAATAACCTTGGGATTTAGACACAAACATCAAGGCTGAAGTAGACCTTTCCACAGATTGTACATGACAATTATTCTTAAGCTTGCAAAGATTTTGAAACAAAATTTTAAGCTTGAAGGTATGTGAAGAACAGTAATAACTGGCCTCCTGGACCCCTATACTAAAAGAATCAAGGGCCTGTGAGCCAGAGAGAAGATGAAGCCTCAGACACAACGTGAACGTGCCCTGACTGCGTGTGGGGTCTCCAGGAGAGAATATTCCACCTTCACAGAAGGAGAGCCTAACTGCCAAACTGTTTACAGAAAGTCACACTTTCTTATGTTATTTATAACAAACACATTGGTGGCTTATAGAGGAAACCTGGATTTCCTAATTTCATGTATGTCCACATTTTGAAAACAAACTTTAGGAATCTCAGTGTGTGTGCGTGCAGGCACACTCTGCTACTATACAAAAGTAGCAGGCATCAAATAAATACAACACACAGGCAGCCTTCCTTCTTTCCTTCCACCAGAAACACATGTCCACTCAAAGATTCCCCTCTAGAGTTCCCATCTCAAGGCATGATGTTCATAGGCCGAGATCATGAAAAGAACAGAGATTCAGGGAAAACTGAAGATCAAAACCATTGACTTTAAGAGGCAGTATATTTCCTGGTGGCTCACAATACAGCATAGGTTCAGAGCACCCGGGCTTAATACTCCTCGGGTTCCTTACCACTAACCTTGGTCAAATTACTTATTTGTCTCAATTTCCTTCTATTTTAAAATAGAGATAATACCAGTCCCTACCATTCAGAGATGTTATCAAGGTTAAATGGTTAAAATACATAAAGCTTTTAGCAGAGGGCCTAGCCCACAGGAAGTATTCAATAAATATTAGCTATCATTATTATCAAAATAGAAATAGTTCTCGTATCTTAAGGTGTTTTTTTTAAGGCACTAAAAGTAATCATTTGAGGGTTTCTTGTCAAAAAACACCAAAAGGATAAATGCATTTCAATAGGGAACTTTTTTTAAAGTTAAGAATGCCATTAGGAGGTTTAAAAATAAAAATGTCAAAATATGAGTCTTTATCATTTCTTCTGAAAATCAACTCAAACTACTTCCCATGTTCCACTTAGGCCTAGACCAGTTCCAAGGCCATGTCCTCCACAGCCGGGACTACAAGGGCCCAGAAGCCTTCAAGGGGAAGAGGGTCCTCGTGATCGGCCTGGGGAACTCAGGATGTGACATTGCTGTAGAGCTCAGTCGCTTGGCTACACAGGTACATGGTCTGAAAGGTTTGGGGCAACAAACCTGGGGGACGGCTGTGCTACCAAACCTACAGCCTAGGCACTGAGGGCGCTGACGGCCATGTCCTACCACAAGGGCCCTTCGACCCCCCATCACATATGCCCAGTCAGGGAAGCCTGCAGACATTCTCGCTGTGAGGCCAGGTGAGGGGGCCCATGCTCGTACGGGAGTGCATGCTGCTGGAACCAGAGGTATGTGTGTATGTGTAAGTGTGCATTTTTGTTTTAATTTTATGCCCGGATCACCCCAAGCAAACCAGTGGTTAGTCAGACTCTACCTTAATTTATTTAACAGCATTTCTTATCACATACAATGCAAAAAGTACTTGCTTACCACTCTGAAGGTCTGGAAGAAACACAAGATTTAGTTCTTACTATTGTTTATCCACTCAACAGCCATAGCTCAAAAAGCATGGAGCACTTTTTATGTGTCAGAAATAAATACAGAAATAAGTCAGAGTACTTCCTGACTTCAAGGAGCAGGCTATGGGTGGAGGCGGGATGACAGGTATGTACACCTTTGCAAAAGGAGGCAATGAGACTTCAGTGAGTGGCAGCACCAAGAAAGGAGAACCTAACCCAGCCTGGAGTCAAGGGAGGCTTCCCAGGGGACTCCAAGCTACATCCTACATGACCAGTAGGGACAGCATATTTTAAAGGAAATAGGTGCTCAATAAATAAATTCTTAAATACGTGTAAATAAAAGCTAAGGATTTTTTAAAAGTCAGATCCCCTTGGGTCATCACAAAAGTAGTAAAGTAGGCATCCAGGCTTGACTCAGGGCTGAGGCCACTGCCCAGCTTGGAGCTGCCTGACCAGGCGCCAGTTAAGTGTGGAGTGAGAACTGGCAAAGGAGACCAGGAACAGAGAACAGAATTAAACCCTTGCCATCTGGTTAGCCTCATCTCAGCTAGAGATTTAGCTACATTTCCTGCACCCAACCCAGCCACTACCACCACTGAGTTTTGCTAGATTGTGTGGTTTCTATTACACCTACAGTCTTAGCCTATGAGTGTATACAGGTGAAACCTATCACGGGCGAATACAGAGTCCTCTTGTTCCAACACATCACGTTCTCCTTCTTTCAACAACTGTGCACTAGCCCTCTGGGGTGCAGGGAGGGAAGGTCAGCCTCTGCCTGGTTTCAGTCATGCACCTCACTCTGAGACGCGGCCCTCCCCCAATGGTGAAGGAGATAAATTCATGGAGATGTCCAGAGAATCGTGTCATATCTGCTACCTCTTACAGAATACTACTGAAGTCAATGTTGCCTTCCCCACCAGGTCATCATCAGCACCAGGAGTGGTTCCTGGGTCATGAGCCGGGTTTGGGATGACGGCTATCCTTGGGACATGGTGTATGTTACCCGCTTTGCCTCCTTTCTCCGGAATGCCCTTCCTTCATTCGTCTCTGACTGGTTATACGTCAAGAAGATGAACACATGGTTTAAGCATGAGAACTACGGCCTGATGCCTCTAAATGGGTACTACCAATAACACGTGTTTTTCATTCAAAAAGTAGCCCACTTGTTTAAGTGGGATTCTTTCTCTCCACATCTTACTTTAGTTGTCTCACTGAGGCTGGTGGGGTTAGATTGAGGACTGTGTAGGTGACACAGCAAGCCCAGAGGCCATGGGTGGGATGAAAATCTTCCTGAAATTAGTCTAGAGGGGAAAGGCATGCGCAAGAACCCGGGAGCAGGAAAGGGACAGGCAGCTAAGTCACCCTGCCATGCAGGATTTGGCTGTGGTGGCTACAGCCAAGACAGACATTTGAGGGCTGAGCCAATTCACAAATTACAGTGTTTTGAGGAATATCTTGTCCATACTTATGGTTGAATGGGGATAGAAATAATAATAATATACCTATTCCTCAAGACTGTTGTAGTATTCCATAAGATAAGAAAATATAGGACTTACTTTATAAACTATAAGGCTTCACAAAATATTGGTTCTTAATAGTCTCAAATTTTCTAATATGCTTCTAAGGAACAATTACAAACATTACCCAACATGTCTCAGCAAGTAGAAAGTCTCAAAACAAAAGCGCACAACTCCTCCATCACAGACAGGTTGGCGTTTTTACAGGACAGTCAGGAAGTATTGGAGCACCTCAGGCATTTGAGATCACAGAATTAATGCAGTCAGTGAAATTAGGATGCTTCATGTTTGTATTTTCTATGGAGACATAGCCCAATACCTGTTAATGAGAAAGGCATTCTAGGTAAAAGAATCACTGTGTCAATTTTTTTAAGAAAATATTTAAGTGGGTAAGAAAAGAAAGGATTCACAAAGAAATTTTATCTTTGGCCCATGCTGGAAAAAGTGTTTCATTGTGTTTAGAGAAACAGGTTAAGGGAAAATAAGAGAGAACTGGAAATTGAAATAGCAAATGCCAGGCGTAGGAGCCAAACCCTCATTCCTCCCTAATCTGGCAGAAAGCTAGATCCCTAAAAGAAAACGACGGTGATTTCACACATTTAAAATTATGCTATTGCATTATAGAAGTTTCAAATCTTGAGCTGGTGATGATTTTTTTTGTCTTGTAAGGGAAACTGCAAATTGCATGTTGGCTTTGTCCTTCAGATGATTAAAACATAGTTTTGGAAATCCACTCCCAAAAACTAAGCTCCTTCCCGGAAAGGGCTCCAAACACCCTAAGGAACTGACATGCTCTCACTCCTGCCTTAGTCAGCAGAGGTGGAGGAGGGGAGAGAAAAACAGGTTTCACTGTGTGGCCTACTTTTGGTCACCTTATGAGGTAAAGAAAGAAACTTCAGGGTTATAGAGGTGGAGAGAAGTTTGGAAGTGTAGAGACAAATTCTAAGATTAATAAAGTTCCTTAGGGTCTGAGATAGAAGAAATGCCCAAATCCCTGAAGGAAACTTAACTCAGAATGAAGAATGTCATGAAACACACACACACACACACACACACCAACACCACCAACACCACCACCACCACCACCACCCTTCCTAGAATTATAGCAACAGAAGTGCAGCGCCCAAGTTGTTATGCTTTCTTTGGGACCACAGCTGATGAAAGGGAACCAAACATGGCAATAAGACATCTGGCCACAGCAAATCTGATCTCCCCATGCACGGTGAGGGACCTTGGTTACAATCATAGTTCACTTACAATAACGATGCTCGCTCATGCCGAGCACTCTTTTGAGTGCTTTACAGATAATCACTCATTAATTCTCACAACCACCTTATCAGATAGATTCCAGATTATCCCCATTTTACCCTGAAGGAAATAAATACAGACAAGTGGCAGCTAGTCAGAGCAGAGCCAGAATATACATTTGCATCATCTGGCCCCAGAGTCAGCCTTCTTAACCATTTTATTATGTCTAGGAATTACTTTCATTCTAATGCATTTGGCCAGTCTCCAAATAGTGTAAGTACCCAGAAGAGAATCTCTAAGTTGCCAGGGGCCACAAGAAGCAGCTGAGACAGACATCCTTGAGGACTGCTCCAGGCCCCGGGGGAGGAACTGCCCAGAGAAAGAGAGCCCAGGTGTCCTTGGGCTGACGCTTAACTGCTCTAACTTGGTCTCCATGCTATGGGCTGTTGTGGGGATCTCCTGAGAACGAGGCACTTCACGGCAAAGCCCCTGACTCTTGTTTCTTCACAGCACCCTGAGGAAAGAGCCTGTGTTCAATGATGAGCTCCCATCGCGCATCCTGTGCGGCACCCTCTCCATCAGGCCCAGTGTGACGGAGTTCACGGAGACCTCAGCCATGTTTGAGGACGGGACCACATTTGAGGCCATTGACGCCATCATCTTTGCCACAGGCTATGCTTATGCCTACCCTTTCCTTGATGACTCCATCATCAAGAGCAGAAACGACGAGGTCACCTTGTTTAAAGGCATCTTCCCCCCAGTGATGGAGAAGCCAACCTTGGCTGTGATTGGCCTCGTCCAGTCCCTCGGGGCTGCCATCCCCACCGCTGACCAGCAAGCCCGCTGGGCCACTAAAGTGTTCACGGGTAGGTGGGCCATGCTGTCTCTTGTTCATTCAGTCAGTGAACATTTACCAAGCATCTGGTAGATACCAAGCACTATGCTAGGTGTTAGAGATACAAAGAGAAACAAGACAGACATGCTCCTTGACCTCAGAGAGCTTGAAATAGGGTGAGGGGAATGCCAGCCACAGTGCGGGAAACTGTAGGCTGTTCTGGCGGGGGCAGCTGGGCAATGAGCCATTCCAGGAAGAGGGAACAGCATGAGGAAAGGCATAAAGGTGAGGAACTGCACGGAGGGGGTGAAACACTTTGGTGTGAGGGAATATGAAGCAGAGGCAGGGGGTGGCAAGAAACAGAGGAAAGAACCAGCCTGCGGAGGGCCATAAAAGCTCTGTTAAAGAGCTGAGACTTCTGGCAAGAGAACTGGAAGGACTTTGAAAGGCTTCAAGCAAGAGAAGGATAGCAGTGAGTCACTGAAATGCCCAAGTACATTGCAAAGGTGGGAAAGGCCATGCCCAGGGACATACTGGAGGCCTTTTTGCTGCCCACCTGTTTCAGAATAACAACATGAGGTCACTTCTCTATGGACAATCTTCTCCCTATGCCTCCACTCTCAGCTCCGTGATCTCTAGGGACAAGTATGTTTATGTGAGAAAGTCAAGAATACAAGAAATACACAGAGAAAAGCAATGCCTCAAATATGGTGACTTCATTTATTCCAATGATACTGATTATCATTGTTATTGAAAGTGTCCTTTTATTCAAGGATTCAAGAATCTTGGCCAATACAGGTATACCTTACCTAGCATACCATCTATAAAAACTGAGACTACAGGTAATGAAGAAAACGTTAATCATAGGGCATATGTAAGTGCTTCCTAAAAATGTGGATAAATAAGATTTTCTTGCAAGTATACCATGAGGGAACGTTACTGTAAGAGCCCTGTTGTGTAAGCTTTTGTAAGGGCGCTCCCCTTAAATGTTCCCATTGTCTTTTCTCTTGAACAACACAGCAGTGTCTCGTGCCTAAGGTATTATGGGAAGACTGTATACAGTTTATAAACCAAAAAAAATTTACATGAAACAAAGGGTATCATTTATTCATTCAGCAAATACTAACTGAGTACCCACTATGTGCCAGGCTCTGTCTTCGCACTTAGGACACAACATCAAACAAAATGATCAAAATTCTAGTAGAAGCACGGCCACCGTGTGATCACAGGGCACCACTAGGCTGAGGCGAGATGCTAACAAGCACTGGGATGTGTTCGCCCACTGTGGACACCACAATAAATCCTCGCCATTGTTAAGAAGCAAGTGAGCTGCCATCAGTGATCAGAAAAAGCCTCCACTGATGCAGTAAAATTTATAAAAAACTAAAAATTGTGCTGCCCTCACTTTTAAAAAGTTATCTTTCAATTACAGTTGATATACAATATCACATTACTTGTGGGTGTACAACATAGTGATTAGATATTCATATATCTTAAAATATCCTCCTTGGCTGCAGGCTCATTCTCAGAAAACCATGCTTCCTTCCACTGTCCCATTTTAATTGCCATTACCTTAAGAGTGAACTATTTATTGCACCACATTATTTCTTGAGAGACCCCTTAATAAGAAGATGCTGACAAGAAATGTGAAGAAACTGTTAAGCTGTTACGTGCATGGAGTGTTCCTGAGTATACTGAAGACTAGGCCCTACATAATATCACAGGAATAGGAGATTGGGTAGTTCAAAGCTACAAACTCTTCTGCTGTCTCTGTCTCACTGCAGACCAGCTTCGCCATTCCTGGAGCAAGTTCATGGGCTTCAGATCTTCATTTCTGTGAATTGTTTTCTACTAGAGATACCACAGATAGTTCCTCTTGATACAAAATCTTTTTCCCCTTTCTGTTTTACTTACTTATTTATTTTTGTACTGAAACAAAGTTTTTTTTATTGTTGTTGTTCAAGTACAGTTGATACAAAATCTTTTAGGGACAGAGTTCATAACTACAGAATAAAATGCATTATGGGTCATTATACATTTATGATTTGTCTTTTTCAGTATTTCTCTCTTTATTTCTTTCCTAGGCTCACGTACCCTGCCAACTACAAAGGAAATGATGGATGATATTGATAAGAAAATGAGGAAGAAACTCAAGTGGTAAGAGACTGTACTTGCTAATGAAACAAACAGAACACTTGCTACAATTAAATAGTCTTGGATGGGCAGATAAGAGCCGTTACATTTCTCCTGTATAACACTAAGTTCCAAAACAGGGGTGGCTTTGCCCCCCAGGAGGCATGTGGCAAAGCCTGGAGGCATTTCTGGTCATCACAAGTGTAAAAGACATGTCACTGGCATATAGTGGGTAGAGAACGGGGACGCTGCTAACCACCCTGCAGTACACAGGACAGTCCCCCCAAACAAAGAAGGGTCCAGTCTAAATGCCAGTAGTTCTGGGACTGAAAAGTGACTGTAACACTTTCTCCCAGAGCTCCGTTCTCATCAGCCACATGTCTGACCTAGCCACAGCAATCAGACAAGAAAAAGAAATAAAAGGCATCCAAATTGGAAAGGAAGAAGAAAAATTGTTAGTAGTTGCAGACAATGTAATACTCTGTATAGAAAACCCTAAAGATTTCACCAAAAAAAATTGAGTTAGTGAATTCAGTAAACTTGCAAGATATAAAATTAATATTCAGATATGTGCTGCACTTCTATATTCAAATAACAAACTATCAGAAAGAGAAATTTAAAAACAATCCCATTATAGTTACATCAAACATAATAAAATACCTAGGAATAAATGTGACCAGGGAAGTGAAAGACCTGTGCTGAGATTTCTACAAGACACTGATGAAAGAAAGGGAAGAAGATACAAATGGATGGAAGAATACACAGTGCTCATAAGTTGGAAGAATTAACATCATTAAAATGTCCATATTACCCAATGTACAGATTCAATACAATCCCTATCGAAATACCAAAGGTGTTTTTCACAAAACTATATAACAAATAAACTTAAAATTTATATGGAGCCACAAAAGACCCTGAATAGTCAAAGAAATTTTGAGAAATAAGAACGAAGTTGGAGGTATTATGGTTTCAAACTATACTACAAACCTACAGTAATCAAATCACTATGATACTGACATAAAAACAGAGACATAAATCAGAATAAATAGAGCAGAATACAGGTCCCAGAAATAAACCATGCTTATATGGTCAATTCATCTATAACAAAGGAAGAAAGAATATATAGTGGGGTGGGGGGGACAGTCTCTTTAATAATGGGAAAACAAAACAGATAAATGACAAAAAAAGAACCCTGAAATTAGACCATTTTCTTATACCATATACAAAAATGAACTCAAAGACTAAGACCTAAAACCATAAAACTCCTATAAGAAAACAAAGGCAGCAAAAGAAAAAAAGAGAGAGAGAAGAGAAAAAAAATCCTGGACATAGACAACAGTGTGGTGAATGGCAGGTGGGGAGGATGGAGGGAGGTGGACGAGGGTATATAAGGAGGACCAGTGGTGATGGACAGACTCGTGACTTTGGATGATGAACTCACAATAAATAAGAGTATAGATGATGTGTTGTAGAATTGTGCACCTGAAACCTGTATAATTGTATTAACCCAACAAGTTCAATAAAGAGGAAAAAAGAAATATACATAACAAAACAGATTTAAAAATAAGTCAGAGCAAAGAAAAAATGAGATCCAAGGAATGAGACAATTCTGGGGAGAGGGGCAAGGGGGGAACAAAGGCAGTAATGGTTAGACATCTGTCTTTGCAATATTTTTAAAATGTCTCCTCAGGTAAAGGCAATGAAAGAAAAAATAAACAAATAGGACTATATCAAAGTAGAAAGCTTTTACTACAAACAAAAACTCATAGATACAGACAATAGAATGCTGGTTACCAGAGGGGAAGGGGTTGGAGGAGGATGAAAAAGGTAAACAGGGTTAAATACAAGGTAAGCAAAGGAGACTTTGGGTGGTGAGGCCACAAGAGAATATACAGATGTTGCATTATAAAGTTGTACACCTAAAACTTATACAATGTTGCAAACCAATGTTACCCCAATAAATGTAATTTAAAAAATAAAGCAGTTGCACAGTGAAGGAAACCACCAATAAGATGAAAACACAACCTACTGAATGGGAGAAGATATTTGCAAATGATATATCCAACAGGGGTGCTAATATACAATTCAATACCCAAAACAAACAATCTGATTAATAACAGGCAGATGACCTGAACAGACATTTCTCCAAAGACATGCAGATGGTCAACAAATACATGTAAAGATGCTCAACATCACTAGTAATCAGGGAAATGCAACTCGAAACCACAATGAGATAGCGCCTCACACCTTTCAAAATGGCTGTTACCAAAAATACGACAAATAACAAGTGCAGGTGAGGATGTGGAGAAAAGGGAACCATGGTGCACTGTTGGCAGGATAACGAACTGGTGCACCCACTATGGAAATCCATAGAGATTCCTCGAAAAATTTACAATGGAACTACAATACAACCCAGAAATCCCGCTTTTCAGTATTTATCTGAAAAAAAAATGAAGACAATAATCTATGCAGATATACACACCCCTATGTTCACTGCAACGTTGTTTACAATAGCAATAAATGGAATCTACATGGGTGTCTATCAAGAGACAACCAGATAAAGAAGACGTGGTACATTTATACAGTGGAATAGACTCAGCCATAAAAAGAATAAAATATGGCTATTTGCAACAACATGGGTGGGCCTAAAGAGTATTAAGTTGTATGTCAACTATGGTTAAAAATGAATTTTAAAAAGAATAATCATGTATTAATGAGAAAACTAAGTTAATCGGTGAAATTAAAACACTACAGTCAGTTCACTCCAGGCCACATGGGCAGAGACAAAAGCCCAGAACCACATCAAAGCTAGACAGAGATTAGGAAGGAGAGAAAACTAAAAGCTCGTTTAGAGGGGAAAAAAAACCAAATGATAAGTTTAATGTTGTGGCAAAAGAGAGGAGGGGGTTATCACTGGAAGTGCCCACTAAAATGCTAATTTTCTGAGGTAGAAAATAAGAAATTGGCGCTTCTGTTTACAACTCACTGCTCTACGTTCTTTTCTTTCCTCAGGTTTGGCCAGAGCCAGACTTTGCAGACCGATTACATCACATACATGGACGAGCTGGGCTCCTTCATAGGGGCCAAGCCTAACATACCATGGCTCTTCCTGACGGACCCCCAGCTGGCCCTGCAGGTGTTCTTTGGTCCTTGTAGCCCATACCAGTTCCGACTTATGGGACCAGGGAAGTGGGACGGGGCCAGGAAGGCCATCTTGACCCAATGGGACCGGACACTGAAGCCAATCAGGACGAGAGCTGTCAGTGAAGCTCACAGACCCCAACCTTTTTACAACTTGCTTAAAATGCTTTTATTCCCACTGCTTCTTCTGTCTGTTCTCCTTTCATTTTATTAATGAGAAAATCCTTTGGGTCTCAGGGTTCAGCCTGCAAGTTTAAGTACTGATATGCCTATTCATGTACACATATAAAATCTCATAGCTGCTCTTTCCCTTCCTGCAGAGGTAAAAATGAATTCTGGCCCATTTGACTTCAAGTCCAGAAAAAATGAAAACTACTCAGCATCTCCTTCCTCATAGGAATCTATACTCCCAAAAGAGTTCCTCATGCTGAACTGGCAAGTTTGGAGATACTGTAGATAAAGGAGATGGGAGAGTGAATGGCAGTGAGCAGTCAGCTTTGCAGGCTGAACAAAGTTTGATGGACATTTTAAAGGCTGTTTTGTCATGGGAACAAGCGACATCACAACCATATTGAGTCTCCCAGCCTGTGACCCACTGTATCTTTCCATTTGTTTAGATCTTCTTTAATTTCTCTCAGCTGTGTTTTATGGTGTTCAGTGTATAAGTTTTTCCCATTCTATTTCAGGTTTACCCTAAGTATTTCACATGTGGGATGTTATTATAAATAGTAGTTTAATTTTTGCAATTTCATACTGATTATTGTTAGCATACAGAAATGCAATAATTTGCTCTATGTAGACAGTCATGTTCTCTGAAAATATAGGTTTTTTTCCATTCCCATTCCAATTTTGGTGTCATTTATTTCTTTTCTTGCCATATTCCACTGGTAGAAACTGCAGTATAATGTTGAACAGAAGTGGTGAGAACAGACATCCTTGCCTTGTTCCTGATCTCAGGAATAAAGCATTCAGTCATTCAGTAATGTTAGCTGTAGATTATCTCATAAATGACCTTTAAGTTGACGAAGTTTCCTTTAATTTCTAGTTTGCTGACATTTTTATCAGGAACGGATGTTGGCTTTTGTCTGATACTTTTTTCCAGTATCATTGAGATGATATGATTTTTAATTTTTCGTTTATAAATATGGTGAATTCCATCAACTAGTAATCCAACCTTGCATTCCTGAAATCCACCTTACGTGGTCATGATATATTATCCACTTTATATACTGTAGGACTATAGTCATTAACATTTGCCATGGATTTTTGCATGAATGCTTATGAGGGAAAATGATCTGTATTGTATTTTCTGATAATATTTTTGGCCTGGCTGGTGTAGCTCAGTGGATTGAGCGTGGGCCTATGAACCAAAGGGTCATGGTTCGATTCCCAGTCAGGGCACACGCCTGGGTTGCAGGCCAGGTCCCCAGCAAAGGACATGTGAGAGGCAACCACACATTGATATTTCTCTCCCTCTCTTTCTCCTTCCCTTCCCCTCTCTCTAAAAAAAATAAAATCTTAAAAAATATATTTTTTGGTCTGGTTTTGATATCTGTGTAATGATGGCCTCATAGAATGAGTTGTAAGTATTCTATCCTCTTTAATTTTGTGGAACAGTTGTGTGTAATTGGCATTACAGCTTTATTAAATGTTTGGTAGAATTTACCAGTGAGGCCTTCTTGGCCTGAAAGCCTTTGAAGGAAAAATTTTAAACTGTGATTTCCAGTTCTTTAATAGATGTAAGGTTTCTCGGGTTATGTGTCTCTTCTTGGGAAAACTTTAGCAGTCCGTGTCTTTCCAGGAATTTGTTCTTTGATGTAAAGTAATTTGAGGGAGACAGGACAGTCTTTTCAACCTATGGTACTGGGACAGTTGGATAGTCATATGATATGAAAAAATAATGGTCTAGAAACTTACAGAGACATATGGGGAAAACAAGAAAAATGCTACTTTGAGTGGGGGGTGTCTGTGCTTCAGGAACATGTTTCAGGGTGCAAGAGTCTCCTTCCGGGCCCAGCCGCATCACAGGAGTGGTGTTCTCCTCAACCAAGACTCTGGTGGAAGTGTGGCTAGGTGCAGGGAGACCCTTCAGACCCAGAATATTTGAGCCAACTAGAAATTTCTTGGGCAAATTGACCCTGTTGATATCTCATGCAGTCAAATGGACATAGTGTGCAAGTGTGCGGGTGTGTCTGTGACTGAATCTAGGGTAAGGACCACAGTGGGCAAACTCATTAACAAACTGAATGTATAACACCTTTTTTTACCAGGTCATTAACAATGATAATCCCTATTTTTAAATCAGATTAGTCAAAAGGCTAACAGTTAAGAAACTGTTCTGTTTCAAGTTATCAGAACCAAAAGAAACTATTTTCTTTAAAAAATTTTTAAATACAGTTGGAATATGGTATTTCAATTTAAGACATACAACATAGTAATTCAACATTTATATGCTTTATGGTATGCTCAAAACAATAAGTCTAGTAACCATCTGTCACCATGCAAAGTTATTACAGTATCATTGACTATATTATCTGTTCTGTATACTACATCCCATGACATTTATTTTATAACTGAAACTTTGCACCTCTTATCCCCCTTCATATTTTTCACCAACACCCCCCACCTCCTCCCCTCTAGCAACTATCAGTTTGTTCACTGTATCTGTGAGCCTGTGTCTGTTCTGTTTTGTTTGTTCACTTGTTTTGTTTTTTTAGATTCCACGTATCAGTGAAATCATATGGTTTTGTCTGAGTTATTTTACTTAGTGTAATAGCCTCTCGGCCCATCCACATTTCAAATGGCAAGATGTCATTCCCAAGTAATGAAACTTCTTTATTGCTGAGTAATAGTCCAGTGTGTGTGTGCCACACCTTCTTTATCCATTCATCTAATGATGGACACTTGGGTTGCTTCCACAGCTTGGCTATTGTAACTAATGCTGCAATACATACAGGAATGCATATATCTTTTTGAATTAGCATTTGCATTTTCTTCAGATACATACCCAGAAGTGGAATTGCTGGGTCATACGGTAGTTCTATTTTCAGTTTTTTGAGGAACCTCCCTAATGTTTTCCATAGTGACTTCACCAATTTGCAATCTTACATACAACGCAAAGGGGTTCCTTTGTCTTAACATCTGTACCAACGTTTGTAACTCTGCTATTTCAATAGTAGCCAGTATAACAGGTGAGAGGTGATATTTCACTGTGCTTTTGCTTTAGATTTCCTTGAGGACCAGTGATGTCTTTTCATGTGTCTGTTGACCACCTATATGTCTTCTTTTTAAAAATGTCTACTCAGGTCCTCTGCTCATTTTTTATTCAAATTGTTTGGGTTTGGGGGTTTTGTTTTGTTTTTTTGTCTTTTTGTTGTTGTTGTTGTTGTTGTTGTTGTTGTTGTTTGAATTGTATGAGTTCTTTACATATTTTGGATATTTACCCCTTATCAGATATATCATTTTACAATATCTTTTCTAATTCAGTGGGTTGCCTTTTTGTTTTCCTGGTGATTTCATTCACTATCAAAGCTTTTTAGTTTGATGTAATCCTATGTGTTTAATTTTGCTTTTGTTTCCCTTGCCTGCAGAGACATAACCAAAAATATATTTCTAAGACCAATGTCAAAGAGTTTACTGCCTAGGTTTTCTTCTAGGAGTTTTATGGTTTCTGGTCTTACATTTAAGTCTTTAATCCATTTTGAGGTGGGTTTTTTATATGGTGTAAGAAAGTGATCTAGTTTCAGTTTTTTGTATATAATACCCAGTTTTTCCAACACAATTTATTAAAGACTGTCTTTTCCCCATTTTACATTCTCACTTCCTTTGTTGTAGACCAATTGATTTAATCTTCCTAATTAACATTAGTACTAACAATTGAGATTGTAAACCAAGGTAAATTATCCAGTTCTATATCAATCCAAAAGGAGGGCAATGGGCAGGAAGGTCTTAGAAGGACCGCCAGGTCCATCCAAGCCAGCATACCCACAAGCCACAGATGGAGATGAGAGAAGGGCCTGTTTAGGGTAAGTGATCTCAGAAGAGATAAGCACAGTATGCTAGGATACAGAAGTTGTCAAGTCTAAGAAAGCCAGGCCAGGAAAAGTATGTCGTTTCCATGAGATCCAGGGTCACAATCTGTTTTATTCATCCAGGCACAGTGATTTGCCAGAAATAGTGCCTAACACATAGAAATGAGTATTTGTTAGATGGAATTCATACAGCCATTATAAACACTGCTATGGATATAAAGGTACTGAGATACTAGTGAAAAATCTAGTTGGAAATTAGCGTGTGATTTTATTTTTGTTTGTGTGTGCATACGTGTACGTACATAAATCTCTGGAAAGATATACCAAATTGTCAACAGTGGTTATATTTATCTCTGTGTCATGGAGTTAAGGGTAATTTCAACTTTTCATTTATCCATTTTTGCTAATTTGGAAATGAACATTGGCTACATCCATTACAAAAAATGGTTGTTAAACTCTCTGTATGATGGGTGTGCAAGTGCACATGTAACCTGGTTACTGTAATGACACTGCACCACTTCCCCATACCTCAGAATATGGGCTCCCTGCTTGACTTCATAATTACCAGTCCGTGGAGCTCCCGCTGGCAGAATGCTGGAGAAGCTCCGCCCCTTACTCACTGCCTCCTCCAACACTTAAAACCCTCTGACTGCCTCCAAGCACACAGTCCACAAAGCACACCGCTGTGGCACAAATACTCCGCCAAAGGCCACAACAAAGGTAAGGAAGAGGCTGACAAGGAGCAGCTCGGCTCTAAACTCTGAAACTCTCAACTCTGGGGAAAGTAACTGGGGATTTGGCTCATCTCCCTAGAACTATGTCATTGATGACTTGGCTTTACTAAACGGGTTGCATTTTAACTGTTAAACCAAGACTTTGTCAACAAGGCTTGCAATAAAGCCCATGAAACCTTGGAATTTGACTAGTAAGGCATTTTATTCCATTCCAGCTGGTTATTAAATTACCACTGGTATAGGCTTTAGAGCCCATTACCCGGGCACACCATACATACTGTCTTTTCTTTTACCCCACTGTAGCGGCACTGATTGATCAACTCCGTGACTGGGCGCCATGGCAAAGACAGTGGCAGTGATTGGAGCCGGGGTCAGTGGCCTGATCTCTCTGAAGTGCTGCGTGGATGAGGGACTCGCACCCACCTGCTTTGAGAGAACCGAAGACATCGGAGGACTGTGGAGGTTCAAAGTATGTGAGCTCTTCTTGTTTCCTGCACAGGCTGTGCTGCTCTTGCGAGGACAATTAAAGCTACAGCGGGGCTTAACTGAGGGGCTCCCTGAGCCAGTCCAATCAGATCTACTCCATGCAGCCAGGCAGGGGCCGAGCACTAGACTGAAGCATGTCTCCCAGGTCGTCCTCTTCAAACCCAGGTAGCAAAGCCAGGCTCGTCCAGGAGCTCTCCCTAGGGCTCTGTCTCACGGCCTATTTTTTTGGTCATTCTCAAAGCAATATACTAATATTAGAGAATATTTTATGAAAGAGAAGTGACAGTGATTCTTTTTCAAGACAGCACTCCTATTCCAATTATTGAGCAAATGATTTTGTAGAGAGTATGCTCTTAGTACTACTGACTTCTATTTTTCTCTGACAAACTTTGTTTGCTTGGCTTTACTGATGACACTATAGTGTAACTGCTGGGAAACTCTTTCACTATATTATTAATTATATTCTCTGTATTAAATTCATGCGATTAGCCAAACCCAAATATTGGCAATGCTAGCTGTCCTTCAGAATTTGTATAAAAATTAGAAAGATACATTAGAGAGCTGTAAAGATTTATAATTATTCCTCCCACAATCTTTTGCATAAATATTAGCTTGCCACCTTCTAGGTGTGAGATCTTGGGCAAGTTATTTACCTCCCTCTGCCCTGGTTCTCTAAGCTGTATAATGAAGATAGTAACAGAAAAATGGAAATATCTCAGTGCTATTTTGAAGTATAAGGGAGATAATTCATATTAAAAAACTTAAACTACAGTACAATAAATGTTAGTTATGATAATTGTTTATATTTTATAGACAAGCAAACAGAAACAAGGAGGGTAAATGATGTACTCATAGTTACACAGCTGGAGGAACTGGCACCTCAGTCCTGGGTCTATGAGGCCCAAGTAGCTAAACCCCTACTTACCACCACGCCCCAGTTTGCATTCTTGCTCAGTAAAGTTAAACAAAATCTCCGCTCAGAACTCTGGTGACAAACTGGGAATTATATGTCAGGTACACAGAGTGAAGGATTAAAACAGACGGGACCAGCTCCAGGGCTGAGAGCACAGGAAGTGGAGGGCGCTTCAGCAGAGACCGCCGGCAGCACCCTCCACGCAAGCAGACCGTGCAGGGGGTGGCAGCAATGGCCGGCACGTACATGTTGACAGTTCAAACTGAACTTCATGCCAAAGGGAATTTTTTCACATTGGGTTTTCAAGGGTATCTGACTGTAAGACAACTGGGGGTTTCTTAAAATACTGAATTTTGAATACCAGCCCAGATTTCCTTTCCAAAATTACTGAATTTTGAATACCAGTCAAAATCTTCTGAGGAGGAGAATCTATTGTTAACCAGAGTCCCCAAAGGATTCCATGGTGGGACAAGTTTGGCAAAAATTGTACAAATATTAAGATTTAAAAGTTTATTTATTCAATGAGCCAAGCACAGCCAGAACTTATTATGCAACAGATAACTTTGCAGAGAGGAAACCAAAAAAACAGCTGAATCACATTCATATCTTATGAACAACTGCCCATTAAAATCATCATAGCTTTTCCTGAGCAGGTGGACATTCCTGTCTTAACCAAAGATGTGGTATTTTTTTAAAGATTTATTTATTTATTTTTAGAGAGAGGGGAAGGGAGGGAGAAAGAGAGGGAGAGAAACAGCAATGTATGGTTGCCTCTCACGTAGCCCTCACTGGGGAGCCGGCCCGCAACCCAGGCATGTGCCCTGACTGGGAATCGAACCAGGACCCTCCGGTTCCTAGCCCACGCTCAATCCACTGAGCTACACCAGCCAGGGCAAGATGTGGTATTTCTGTCCACTCTCAGTTCACGTAGAGATTCCATTAGGGATTCTATCCCCTGGATAGATTTTTTATGCTAAGAAAGAATGTGAAATTATAACAAATTTCTATTTAATAATAAATTTGTCATTGTTTTGTTGTATTAGCTCATTTGGGATTTAATATCAAAGAGCCAATGTCCCTGACTTAATTGTCATTAATTTGGCAGCAGAAGAATGAGAGGGTCTTTTTTTCATTTTGTTTTGTTTCAGTGATCTGTCAAAAATATTACTTGGTGAATTCCAGGAAGGTTCTTTCTGCCCCAAAATATTTCTCCTGCTATCCTATTCTAGTGTCTAAAATTTCCAAACTTAAGACTACTTCCTGTAGATTAAAAAAAGTTAAATTAAAATGTAAATTAAGCTTTATTAGGTATGAAATAGTTAAGTATATAAATCAATGGAAGCTGTAACAATATCACATTTCAAACCTGGCTTACAACCATATTCAACACAGAAATGGAAATAATCACCTCTACCCAAAGGCGACAATGAATCTCCCTTTCAGACTGAAACATACAATCAGCAAAATGTCAGAGGCCAACAGTGCCACATGAGGGTCATGATGATCTGGAGATGGACTGCCTGAGAGAGGAGGTGCTGAAAAGGATGAGGAAACCTCCACCCCCACCCCCACCCCCAGGGCAATTTGGCCTCTTCAGCTGCTCCTCCATCCAGGATGTTTTGAAAATAGTTATTGTTTAATTTCTAGATGTACACACAATCCTCCAAGATTACATAACACACTCAGTGGTGACAAGTCAAGATAACTGAAGAATCGTTGTCCCATGCCCTGCTCAGAGGGTGCTGAATTCTTCCAAAAGGTTCTCCAGCACCTCCTAGTGGCAGCTTTGGGACGTGAGGAGGGTGGGTAATTATCCTACTTTTAGCCCTTTTTTCAAGAAAACGGAAAGCCCTCATCCCAGACATCTCATTTTTCTTCACAATACTTCTAAGGAAGTGGGTGTTACGATTACTCTCACGTACGTATGAAAAGGAAACTGAGGTCTAGGATAAACACACTGCACAGGACATCACCGGTGGTGGGAAAACAGCAGGAACGAAGGTCCGCAGGGTTCCTAAGCCCTTGCACTTCGTGACCTTACTGAGGTCTAGAGGGATGAAGCATGATCTTCCTTCAGCCACTAACCTGCTCTGCCCCCTTCATTGTCCCTGAGACCTGAGTTCACAGGGAAGTTAGCAATATGCATTGCTTTTGTTGGGGGAGAGGGGGTTAAATATTTGGATATAAATATGTCTTTTCCCAGCTACATAAATAGCCTGGGGATTTGGAGTGCTGATCCCCATGCAGTCAAAAATCCACTCTGACTAACCAAAAACTTACCTACTAATAGTCTACTCATGACCAGAAGCATTGCCAACAACACAGTCGGATAACATGTATGTGCTATGTTTTATGTATTATATACTGTATACTTACAATAAAATTAGCTAGAGAAAAGAAAATGCTACTAAGAAAATCATAAGGAACAGAAAATACATTTACAGTACTTTATGTATTTATTGAAAAACATCCGAGTATAAATGAACCCACACAGTTCAAACCTATATCCTCAGTTATTTTAATTAATCTTCATATAATAGTCTTAACCTCTTTTCACCTCAGTCTCCTTCAACAACCTTGAAGGGGAAAAAACTTTTTCTGTCTTAAAATGCAACTCCCCGGTATCCAATATTCCAAACTGATTTGGAAAAGACTTGTGATGTCCCCGTCAATTGCTGACAAACTATAAAAGTAAAATCCCCAAAGGAGAGCGTGCCCAGCTTTGACATTACGGGGGCGGGGGGAGGGTGCCAGAACAGCTCAGACGTCAGAACCAGTTCTTCTCATCACTTAAAATTGATCTCACAGAGAAGCCAATCACATTTTAAAGCCAATTTATTGGCATTTGAAAAAAATTAGTATGTTAGTTTTTTCCAGTAAAACAGTCCATCTTAGCTTAAACTATGACTGCATTAGTAAGACCCACTCTAATGGGCAGGAATAATAGCAAGAGAGGCAAAGGTACACTGAGCACTTACTAATACCAAGCATCAGGCTGAGCACTTTCTTTCATCCCATTAAGACCTCCTAACAATTGTGTGATGTTGGAATTATTAATAAGCCCCATTTACAGGAGGAAACGAGGAAACTGACTAATGTAACTCACGGTTAAAAAGCCATTAAGCATCATAGAATTAGGATGACAACCCCCTGTAACTCCAGAGCCCTCATCTTTGTTCTGCACTACTTACAAAATTATCAGGTCCCGAGGAAAAAATACGGTTTTGTTGTGTGTTTTTTTTCCTTTATGAAATATTTCTGATTTTGAGAACCTGGCTGGATGAGAAACTGAGACATTCAGCCTTGCCGAACATATTGTACCCAATCACGCGGAGCCATTCCAAAAGAATCTACACCATCCGTTTGACTCTAGGATTACACAATTTGAAGCTAGTGTTTGAAAATGGAAATACCACTATTATTCATCCAGAGTTCAGATCAGTGTATCTTTGTATATGACACAGAGACCACTTCCTATTTTAACACAAACTCCCTTCACATCCTAACACTCCACATATGGTAATGATACCACCACACCGAACTCTAATCACCTAGAAAGATAGTATACCCTAATCTCACTAGTTTTTAACAAACCACTTCACACTGCAACAGAGTTATCATCTAAGCCTTGATTCTGGAACTGAATATATTTTAGAAGATCAAACTTTTTGGCAAAAATAATCTAGGAAATATAACCACATTGCTCATGAAAAAAAGCATTTGCCCGCTGGTCTGAGTTGGCCTGAGGGGTGGGTGGGTGGATAAATGGATGGGTCAGTGGGAAAATGGAGAGAGAAGGTGGGTGTGAGGGAAGGGAAGAGGGTCTTTACAGATTTAGACCAGTATTCAGCAAGGGTTCTACTTATTGCTCCTAAATGACATGACCTGAGAGCAAATACTGTTTTAACTTCGGTGACTTGTATGGATACTAATAATCTCTGTGAAACATAATACATATAAAGAGCATTCTATGTATAAAAGAGGCAAGAGGATACTAATAATCTCTGTAAAACACAATACATATAAAGAGCATTCTATGTATAAAAGAGGCAAGATCCCACAGTTTACTCTTTGAAATTGAGGTACAGAATGAAGAAATAAAGTGGAGTCAACACAGCCAAGCTGCCAAATCACCATGATGGAGTAGGCTGAGGAATGAGGAAATGATTCTGCTTTGTTTGGACTGGCCTGAGAACTTAAACTTCTGAACTTTCCAGTCCTGCATCAATGCCTGGATATAGATTAAACCTCCAGATGATACTAAAGGACTAAGGAAAGAATGTTATGTATCCAGACCACTTGTCACCTAGAGAATTACCATCTTGGATCAATCCAGAGGCTAACGGTGCAGGACTGGTTGTTCTCGAGAATGTACCTGTAACGTTTAAGAGCTCTCAGCTTTTCCCTCTTCTTTAGAACATCTGGCCACTGCCGAGTAGTGTTTCCTGTTTGCAAACCTCAAGACCCTTGAAAAAATCATTATCATGTATCTATAGCAAAGCCTCCAGACTCTTTTTGAGTTTGTTCAACAATTATCAAGTACAGCCCTGGCCAGGTGGCACCAGGTGGCTCAGGTGGATAAAGCATTGTCCCATATGCAAAAGGTTGCAGGTTCAATTCCTGGTTGGGGTATGTATGGGAGGCAACTGACTGATGTTTCTCTCTCACATCAATGTTTCTCTCTCTCTCTCAAATCACTAAATATGCCCTCAGGTGAGGATTTAAAAAGAAAGAGAAATCAAGAACGACTACTTGTACAGAAAATGCCAGAAAACTCAGTTGTGACAGTGAGTGTGGCTGTGTCAGTCCAGGGGTGTCCAAGCAGCTCCCCCAGGGCCTTTCCTACACTGCAGTGGGCAGTGAGCTGTAACTCAGGCTCACTGCTTCCTCGGTGACAACAGACACTATCACTGGGCAGCTGGCACACCCCTCTTCTACAGCTGAGGGGCCTGATCTAGTCCAGGCTCACACAGACTGAAAGTGGCAGATTTGAGCCTGTGTCTAACCGCCAAGACCGGGCTCCTTCTGCTAGTCTGGGCAGCCTCTCTGAGTGCTGCCAAAAATCTAAGGAACCTTGATCTTAAGACTGGCAGGGAAGTAACAACTTTTCTATAAATAAGAATGAGAAAGGAACAAGTACAACTGACTTACTGTGGTTGTGCAACTGCAGTTGAATATTTCTTTTCCTTCACTTACTATTCTGTGGAAGAGACTATAGTGCTGTTAATATACAATAAAGTCATTTACTAAAATTAATTAACTTTACATTTCTTTATACCTCACCCTAATGCTGAGTCATAATAGCAACTGCTATTTGCCTGGATTTGCCTTAGTCTCTGCTTAAGTAGAAGTATCTATTAAGGACTTCTTGGCTGGCATAATTTAAATTTTCTTATAAAAGCCCCTTTGATAATATGCTAATTTCAGGGACATTGAATCACTCATCCTTGGTTCTTGCCGTGATTTAACATAAAAAATATTACCATTAGGCAGAGCACTTCTTGTAGAGGAAATTATAAACTCAACCATAGTGTGTGCTGCCTCTGGTTCCACTAAAGCAAACTCAATCACATCTAAAGTCAAGTTTAAGTTCCGATGGGTATTGGTGCTGTTCACCTTTATTGCTTAAGGAAGGTGGATTGCCAAGAAGCATAGAGCACAGGGAGAGGATTCCTATCAAGTTGTGAAAACTCCCTGGTCCCCAAAGGACTCATTTTAATTGAAATTCTCTATTATGTTCTCTGACCAGTGTCCTGGCGTTTATTAAAGCGGTGGAAAGTGGGTATAGCCCCCCCAGGGGGAGTGTCAGAAGGGGCTGGTTGTCAAAATGACTGACATTAAGAAGGTAGAGACCTGTGGTACTAAACATGGCCAAAGGAGGGTAGTTCCCACTCCCTAGCCCCCCAGTGGCAATAGCCCTCTGGTGGCCACCCTGCAAGGCCCCACATAGGCCCTTCCACACAGGTGATGATCGTGTACACTGCACCAGAGGGGATCACCTCACCCAGGGGTTAGATTTAGAAGAAGAATAGGGGCCAAGGGATTTGTTTAATGCATGATTATCTCTTTTATTTGACCTTTTAGGAAACTGTCGAAGATGGGAGAGCAAGTATCTATCAATCTGTCATCACCAACACAAGCAAAGAAATGTCCTGTTTCAGTGACTTTCCAATGCCTGAAGATTTTCCAAACTTTCTGCACAATTCAAAGCTCCTGGAGTATTTCAGGATCTTTGCCAAGAAGTTTGATCTTCTGAAATATATTCAGTTCCAGGTATTACATTTTGGGGGGAATAGTTTTTTCTACATTAGAACAGATCGCATTTAAATAGGAAGCTCTTCTGATAATGAAAGAAACTGTGAATAAAAGAAAGTATTCAATCCAATTCTTTGCTGAAAGATAAGAGCATGATAGAAAACCCAAAGAGAATGTCATTGTGCTGACATTATAAATTGTATACACGACAGACGAGAAAAATCACCTGTTAAGAGTAAAGTTCTGAATGACAATATTGATGGTGAAACTGCCTTTAAACTCACATTTATAACCACTGAAGAGTCCTATCCTCACTTCCCTTAAAAAACCCATAAGAAAAATATCAAACTTCTATTTCATTTTTTTAAATAATCATGTGTCAACAATTTTATTTACTCATTATTAATGAGGGACCAGTTTCTTACCTTCTCTATGTATATAGAACTCCTTAGGAAAACGTGCTAAAGAAACTCACAGTTCTCCATTTATCTAAGATCCCCGTAGAAATTACATTTGCTAATTATTTCTTTCTGGGTGCAGTTTCTTGCAAGATAAAGATGTTCGGATCACTTTGAAATATAATTAGAACTATCTTTCCTATGTTTCCTCAAAAACCAATAATCAGCAACAAAAAAAACCTCACTTAACATGCTGAAGTTGTATCAATAGCCTACACTCTAAGAACTAACAACTGTGTTTAGGAAATTTAACTTACACCTCTGAATAAATAAGCCTCAGGGGAGTTTACTTTTTTAACACATCTCAGTGTCTCGGTAATTTTAGTTTTGTCCCAGGTTTGTATTATATTAATTTATAACAGCTGATTTTGGTGGAAATCTGTATTTGTTAAGTACCATTAAAATGTCCAGTTCTACCTGATGTAGTTTTTCCCAAATTTCTGATAGATCCATCCTATAAATGATGGATTAGTTACACCAGAAGCTTTTATAGGTCTTTGTCACTTAGGTATCACTATATATTTAACAGATATAGTACCCTCTTATGATATGTAATTTATATTCTCTGTTCTTTTAAAGACCATGTGAGAGTTGCAAGAGAATTACTTCTGTTGTTTCCTATGTTACTGCTATAATTGTTTCCTGGAGGGATTACAAAAACACACTTCTGTTTAATGGTCCCTGAATTGGTATAAGCCACAAGATGTAAGGGCTAACTCAAAATATAAATGGCTCTGTTCCATTTCTAATAACCTCCTGAGTAATACTGAAGGTGTCAGTCCTCAAACCACTTTTTTCCCTACATTTTTAAAGATTCTACTTACTCATTTTTAGAGAGAGTGGAAGAGCAGGAGAAAAGAGGGAGAGAAACATCAATGTGTGGTTGCCTCTGTAACGCCCCATACTGGGGACCTGGCCTGCAACCCAGGCATGTGTCCCGATTGGGAATCGAACTGGCGGCCCTTTGGTTTGCAGCCTGCACTTAATCCACTGAGCTATACCAGCCAGGTCCTCAAACCACATTTTGAATAGCAAGGATCCTCAGTACTCTAGCTCACATACCACTCTGGACTACAAATCAGAAATCTTTACTCTCAGCAGAAAATGCCCAGACGTGTTACAGTATTTTCATAAGCTTTATACTAATATTCCTTTTACAATTTTAAAGTTCAACAGCCTCAAACATTACCAATGCAGCACTCAGAGACCAAACACACTTGCAAACAAGAGGCAAATGTCATTCCTCTAAACACAAGGAAAGCTTGGCTTCCATTTGACATTGTTCCTAAAATGCAACACACCTACAACCTCTATGTGCACTTTTGAAACTCATCGACCTGCAGACAATGAGCTACATTTTTAAAAAATCAATGAACATCACTGGCTAGTGTAGCTCAGTGGATTGAGTGCGGGCTGCAAACCAAAGGGTCGCCAGTTCGATTCCCAGTCAGGGCACAAGCCTGGGTTGAGGGCCAGGTCCCCAGTAGGGGCCACGTGAGAGGCAACCACACATTGACATTTTTCTCCCTCTTTTTCTCCCTCCCTTCCCTTCTGTCTAAAAAATAAAATCTTTAAAAAAAAATCAATTATTTCACCCAAATGAGATCATGAACAGCATTGCTATCATGACATACCCTGTTCTGAAATACAAAAATAGGAACAAGTACCATTCGGAATGCGACAATATGCCAGGCACTATGCAAACTGCTTCCCAAACATCTTCTCTAAGACACTGTCTGCACGGAGGTGGATTCATAAAGGGTCCTTGACAAATACTGATTGTGTCATCACTTGAATGATAAACATATGTTTTGCACCTTGCCCAGAGCTTACCTTCCACCCCTGCGTCTTGCTCCAGTTCTTACTCAGGCTGCTGAGCGGGCCTTTCGCACAAGGAAGCACATCCTTGGTAGGCAGCTCCCTGCCAAAAAAGAATGAGAAGGCCATGCTTAGCAGTCTGTGCCTTAACTGGCTTGAAATGGATTCAGACAAAACCTAAATACCATCACACAATGCACTTGACCCATGCCCACTCCCAGGCCACTGCACAAGGCCCTCTCATGCCAGATTAATTCTCAATGACACCTTCTCCGTATTCCTTTAAGACAACCGTCCTCAGGGTGAAAAAACACCCGGATTTCTCATCCTCTGGACAATGGGAGGTTGTCACCGAGAGCAAAGGCAAGGAGCACAGCGCTGTCTTTGATGCAGTGATGGTTTGCAGTGGCCACCACATCCTCCCTCACATTCCACTGGAGTCATTTCCAGGTGAGGCCTGGGGGTTCCCAGCTTTTCAGAGCAGCTGTCTAGGTACTTTACATGCAGTTTGGATTGACAGGCAGGATTAACTGTTGCAACTGTGCTCAGTCCTAAGATAGGGAAAGGCCTAGAAAGGCTCTGAACACCATCTTTGTTTCTGTTGACCTCTTTCAGTCTTTGTCACACAGGTAGTCCAGCTAGCCTCCTCCAAAGTCAGGAATTCAGAGAATTCTTACCCACACTGGGTCCCTGCTAGAGAGGCCCTTTTAGCCATGTGTCCACCTTGGCCCTCTTTTTGCCCTGCCAAACACCTGTGACTTTGCTCTGTCCTTGGGAGCCCTGTCCTCAGAACCATGCCCACAGACAGGGTTGGTAGGGAAGGTTCCTGGAAACTCTTTTGATCCTGGACCACATACTTAACCTAACATTTCTCATATGGTTTACACTTTGAGTTTGTCAATTAGCCTCGCTATTGGAACTCACCTAAGAAGGGAAGAGGCAAAACAAATGATTGAACCCAGGAAGGAAAAGCTGACAATGCAAGTTTGTTGAAATTAATTTGACATAGTTAACAGGCTTCTCTCTTTTTCCTCCTGAAGGTATTGAGAGGTTCAAAGGCCAATACTTTCATAGCCGCCAATACAAGCAACCCGAGGGATTTGAGGGGAAGCACATCCTGGTGATTGGACTGGGAAACTCAGCCTCAGACATTGCCGTTGAGCTGAGCAAGAAGGCTGCTCAGGTGCAGTACCTTCAACTTACGTTGTACCATGGAGGAGAGGAAGCAGGTGGGGCACACTGGAAAATCTGAGCTGTATACTCATGGCTCCATTATTCATTAATTGGTTGATTGGTTGGTTGGGTGGGTGCGTGGGGGCTCGGTTGCTCCATATGGTATCATAGAAAATTCTTGGTGTCAAGAAGCCAGAGTTTACCGCCCAGCTCTTCCTCTATCAGCTGTGTAGCCTAGACTGTCTCATTGCACTTCTCTGGGGTACAGTTCTTTGACTCTGAAAATGGGAAGTTTGGACCATATGACATTCAGCCTAAGAGGCCTTGTTTCCACCCACGGGCCTTAGTGAGAAGTAGACCCATTCATGTATTATATGAAGGGAGGAGGGTCCATTTAGAAATGTAGTGCACATTTGAATCATATTTGAAATGTACGTAGCCCTCAACTATCCAGGGATCATGACAAGATAGAGTAAGCAGATGGTAAGATTCCCAGCCACAATCACAGACGTTTAGGTGCACACTGAGACCATCCAACCACTGTCATCTCGGCACCTGCTCAGGAATGACACGAGCTGTCAAGGCACCGAGCCTTACAACAGGTAGATAATGTTGACAGCAATGGTTAGGAATAGAAGAAAATAAATCCTTTTTGGCAGAACACACCAAGGTGAAGATGGGAAATAGCTAGGGTTCCTCTCCCCAAAGCATTCCCTCCCAACAGGGCCTGGACCCAGAACCCCTATGGCTTGTACACTAGCCTCCTCTGCCTGGCTCCTTCTGGCTACACGGGACTTACCGTGCCCACGTCCACAACCAGAAAAACTGTCCTGTCCTGAGTCTCAAACCTTGAGGGCTTGATATACCAGCTAGCAAATGTGATAAAAGAAATGGTGCGCCCTCAGCAGGTTAATGAAGGGCTTACACTGGAACCTGTCAAAGTCACCTATTGGTCAGTGCCAAGGAAGCAAGGGAGACACTCACAGAAATATGTAAGTACAATCTCTAATATGTAATCAAAGTATTGTCAAGTCAACATAAGGGCAGCCACAGGAAAATACTGGGACACAAATATGTTACCACACACAGATCAACAATTTAACACTGGTAAGTACAGCTCCTACTTCACAAGATGAGGAGTTGAGACCCTTACCAGCAAAATTTGTCACCAAATTCTGGCTTACTCCTAATGCGTGGCACTCAATGAAACTCCTCCTCCTCCAGCCTAAATTTACAAATAATAACAAACAGACAATAGTTTAAGTACTCTCTGTATATCACTTAATCTGCACAGTAACACTATGAGGCAGGTACTGTTATTGCTTCATTGTACAGAAAGACAAACTGAGGCACAGACAGCTTCAAATAACTTGCCCAAGGTAACAAAGCCAGTAAGTGGTGAGGCTGGGATTCAAACCAAGGGAGCAGGTCCTGGTGTCTTTGATATGGAGTGGATGATCTTAAACTCCTAAGTGAACTTGTTTACTTACACATGAATCATAAGTAGGTGTTTATCTAGGACAGCCTTATGCAACAGAATTCAGACAATGGTAGGTGAATTTTCGAGAGAAATTTAAATATGCATTTGGGCAATGGGGGAATAACAATAAACAAGGTAAACTATGTATCTGAATGTGGGTGTGTGGGTGTGTGGGTGTGTGTGTATGTATACATATAAAATGAGAGAAATCTGAGCAAGCAAGGTAAAGAACACACCAGAGCAAAGATTCAGATGTGCATTTGAAGAGAATGGGAATCACAGTGTAAGTTTAGAGTCTTAACACTTACAATACATGACAAATTTCTTTTCGGTGTGAGAGGAAGTTGACTCCCCTGGTGAGTCCCACTCTAGGGAAATACAGATCTACACGTGTACGCCTGTGTGAGTCACTGGGCTGTCACTGCACATTTCCTGCGATTATAATTATTTGCCTTCAGTGTAAAAGAAACTGGGGCAGGTGAAAAGGTGAGAAGAGGGAAGAAACACCAAACCGCAAGTGTAAACATGCACAGTTTATCAGATTGGTGTGAGCCCGAAGATTTTCTCATGTCTTCATGAAAGTTCCTAAGACAGTTGTACTCTTCCTCTATCAGTGTAAATACCACTGATACTTCTTTTATGATAAAATTGCTGCAGTGAAAACTGGAACCTACTTCATTTGGAGGTCAAGCATCTTTAAAACAAAGCAATGTAGGAATTTCTGGGGCCAGACATACGATATATCACCTATATGGAGGTTCCTCCCAAAAGGGACAGTGCCCTCACGTGCCTTCCTTTTTGTCTACCAGGTGTTCATCAGCACCAGGCAAGGTTCCTGGGTCATGAGCCGTATCTCTGACAATGGCTACCCCTGGGACATGGTCCACCACACCCGGTTCAACTCCATGCTCCAAAATGTCCTGCCGCGAATAGTTGTAAAATGGATGTCAGAAAGACGGATGAATCAGTGGTTCAACCATGAAAATTATGGCCTTGAGCTTCAAAACAAGTAGAGTTATTTTGTTTTTCTTATGGGATATTCATTGGTAAGCAGGGTCGTCAGAGGTGCCTCCCCTCACAAAAGGCCAAACTGCTAACATGCCAGTTCAAGCTGCAGCCTAACAGTGCAGATATTGCAGGTGCTGCAGTTGGAAATCCAAGTGTGTTCCTTTCGTCTGCCTTCTAAAAGGTAAATACTTAGGAAGATCAAGTAGTAATGGGATGAGCTGCTCCAAGAACAAGGTCATGGAAAGAATGTCCTAATCCCAAGAGCTGTCCACCACTGGAAGGGCTGCTTTAGGGGACTGTGACCTTCCTTTCAGAGGACTGTGGTGGAAGCATCTCCAGCTCTCCCTCCAATGACTCTTGCTTTGCTGACTCTGTCCGTGTAGCACGAGGGCTCTTCACACGGGCAGCTTTTGAGAACACACTCACTGTCTCCTTGCCAAAAAAAATCTCTGTTCATCTCAAAGTTATACATCACTGGCCTTATAAACACAAGCAAATATTATAGATGTTTGTATTTCTTTACTTGATAATGAGCTCCTTCCCTTTAAAAAAAAAGACACAGGAGCTTTAGAATCTTTCAACAAGGGCTACATGACTGCTGTATTCTGAGATCTGATACAAGTGGCATGTATTACCTGGTATTTTTTCTAAATGGTTCTTAAAACAAGAAAGAGAATTTAAGAAATATAAGCACACTTTGCTTCCTCATCCAGGCTATCACATACAGAGACTGGATGGATATTTGCCATTAACAAATGTCCCCAAACTTAATTCTATGTATTAATTTTCACAGATTCCTTACTAATTATAATTATGTAAACTAATGGGAAATGTAACACATTTTCCTTTTCTTATTTATGATCAGATAGAGATTAAGTGGAACAGCAAGATGATCGAAGGTAGGTAACAGAAGAGAATGGCACAAACATCAGTGGGCTCAAAACCACTGGAATACACAGGGACTGCCCATAGGCACTGGCAATTTATCTAAGCCCTTGGAGGTGCTTCCTTTTTGAAACATCTTTTACCCTCGTCACTTTCATGTTGTCCCTTTGTTGAGGGGAGGGATGTGTGACATGAAAATAAAGTCAAATAGTAAATTTTGGGGCAAGCCAACTAATCAAGTTAGAAAGTTTTATGGATATTGGAGCAACCTCTTTATTTTTAGCGCCAAACCCATAAAATATCAAGTGGATTCAAGACTCCTCCTTAAATGCTCCTTCTGAGTGTTTTCTTGTGTGTTTCAGATACCTTATGAAAGAATCTATAGTAAATGATGACCTACCAAGCCGTATACTCTATGGAGACATCAAGGTGAAACCGAAAGTGAGAGAGCTCACGGAAACGTCTGCCATCTTTGAGGATGGGACAGTGGAAGAGGACATTGATGTCATTGTCTTTGCAACAGGATATACATTCTCTTTTCCCTTCCTTGAAGATTCACTTGTTAAAGCAGAGAATACTATGGTCTCGCTGTATAAGTACATGTTCCCTCCTCACCTGGAGAAGTCAACCCTTGCCTGCATTGGTCTCATCCAGCCCCTGGGTTCCATTTTCCCAACTGTTGAACTTCAAGCTCGTTGGGTGACAAGAGTTTTCAAAGGTAAGTGAGTGGCTAAGGGTTTCACACCTGGTGGAGTTGACTCAACAGTGACTCTAGACAGGAAGTTTGCCAACCTTGGCAGCTCTCCTAAGGTTTATATCCTAAAAAGTTAGTGGAGAAGTCACAAAGTAACAAAGACATGATAATACAAATACCTGCAATCGCCCTTTAAAATATTAGAAAGTTCCATGAATTCCGACTGGCATAAACTGAGATGCACATTATCCTTTATTTGAATCCTGAAAGAACTGCTAAGCAGGCAAACATCTATGACTCCTGGTTTTGCCTACATAATGTTTATGAATTCCTCAAAATATGTGCAAATCAATAGATACAGGGCCTACTCCACACTTCATTCCAAATTAACTCTTGCTATCTCAGCAGTGGAATCTCACAGATCCCTACAAAGTTCCAAAAGGATTGAAAAGTTTCTGACCATCAGTGTTCTACTTTCTAGACCTCAGAAGGCTATTATCTCCTGACCCCAGGGTCAATTCAACTCAACCAAAAACACTGAATACCTAGCCTTGTGACAGATCCTGGTGCAATAGACAGAAATTTAAACACATCATTAAAACATAATGAGACACACATTTTGGTGGAGGGATGCATGGAGTGAGTGGGAAGAACAGAAAGGGTGCTCAGCAACAGCAAGGTGGGATAAGGGGAGGGCATGTGGTCAAGGAAAACTTCCTAGAAGACTGGGCCTCCCAAGTACATAAAAGTGAGTCGCTGGACCCCAAACTCAGGAGTATGAAGCCCATGGAGAATTACAAGCTGTCTGACACTCCTAGAATATGGTGTGTGGGGCAGAGAGGAGTGACAGACTGTTCTTAGAAAACAAGGAGCCAGGACACAGGAACACGGTGGATGGGACGGAATCATAGCTCACACAGATAATGCTTGCGCCCATCTATTTCTCCAACCCCACTGCCCTGCCTTAGCTTGCACCCCTCTGTCTCTCACCAAGTTTACTTCAACAGCCTCTTTTCTTAAGATTTTATTTATGTATTCTTAGAGAGGGGAAGAGAAGGAGAAAGAGGAGAAAAACATCAATGTGTGGTTGCCTCTCCAGCGCCCCCTGCTGGAGACCTGGCCCTAACGCAGGCATGTGCCCTGATTGGTAATCCAACTGGCAACCCTTTAGCTGATGCGCAATCCACTGAGCCACACCAGCCAGGGCTACTTCAGCAGCCTCTTACCTGGCCTTGCTCTCTTTACACTCACCTCCCTAGAGCCCATTTTTCTAAGGCAAGCCTGATCTTGTCATCTCCTGCTGAAAACCTTCAATGGTTTCCCATCACCTTCACAACGCAGCTCAAGCTGCTGGCATAGTTCCAACTCCTTGGGCTCATCTTCTCTCTCCAGCCTCAATCTTCCCCCTCCCCACCTTCAAGTTCACACGTTGTAGCCTGTGCCCAAAGGGTAGCTCCACATAGAATGCAATAGGTATGGTATACCCTGGAGTTCAACAGCAACCAACAGCCCTGACTGGTATAACACGGTTAATGGCCAGAGTCTAATTGTAGGAATCAGCCACTGGATAAAGTGATGATATTGAATCAAACCCACTACTCAAACCAGCCTTTTATATTCTAGGCTTGTGTACCTTGCCCTCAGAGAAGACTATGATGGAAGACATTATCAAGAGGAACAAAAAAAGAATTGACCTGTAAGAATGTTTTCTTAATCCTTACCTAGAGCAGTGTTTCTCAAAGTACTGTACTCTACCCACCTGTAAGAACTACCTAACTACTTGTTAAAAAATGCACATTCCAAGGGCACAGCTCACACCAACTGAATCCAAATCTCTGGATGAGACTGCACATTTGTATTTTTATATCCTTCCTGGGTGATTCTTATACATAGCAGTTTAACAACCAACTACTGAAAGATAGATATTTTACCAAATCAGAACATTTTTCCCTTGTCTGAATTTCATTTCCGTTTTGTATGATGCCCATGTTAAAACTCCAAGTTTTCTCAGGCCACCTATGCTCTGTAGTTAGATA
Source organism: Micronycteris hirsuta (assembly GCA_004026765.1). Classification (NCBI taxonomy): domain Eukaryota; kingdom Metazoa; phylum Chordata; class Mammalia; order Chiroptera; family Phyllostomidae; genus Micronycteris; species Micronycteris hirsuta. Next base: position 12,580 of record PVJI01004672.1, on the reverse strand, counting down.
GGAAATGGGATGGCAGTATAGGGGTGACAGTAGCCTTAGTATCTCTGGAAAGTTAGCTGAGGGACCTCCTATCCAAGTAAATCAGAAAGAGAATGTATGACATGAAGGTCAATGATTTCTGCTTTGTGACTGAAATGGGATGCAGTTCAACCAGGATTCAGTGCCGAATACTTGCCTCCTTGCAAAACACATCAAAACTACAACTAAACTGCACAACCACCACTATTCAGTACTGACAGAAATTGAGCTGAATGGAAATCCTAAAACCATGGAATTAAATAACCACACTGAGACTGGTAGGAGGGTAGAGATGCGGAATGGGCTGGTCCCACACCCAAGTGTGGTAGATAAAATTTGGGAGGGATAACTTTGGAGTGAGGGGTCCCAGCCCCACACCAGGCCCACCAGTCCAGGGTTCCAATGCCAGGAAGAATATTCCCCATACCTTCTGGCTGTAAAAGCCAGTGGGGATAGAGGTTGTGAAACACAGAAATTGCTGAAGTCCTAGGCAGTTCCTCCTAAAGATCGCACACATGGACTTACTCAGACTCACTCTCTCTGAGCTCCAGCATGGGGGCAGCAGCTTGAAAGATACCAGAAACATACAGGGGAAGGAAATGAATTGTCTGGCATCAGGGCAAGAGCTTCCTCCCAGACACAAGTGCTGATAGAGGCCATTGTTCCTTTTCTGAACTCTCCCCCCACCCCCCACCCCCGCAATGCCAGCAGGTGGGCAGCATTGTCTGAGACTCCATCAAACTGCCTCACACAGATTGCCCACCCTTGTGACTTCCTGAGGCTCCATTCCACCCAAATTTTGGGCCCACCCAAGCTGTTTCCAGGGGCTTTTCCATACAATTGACTTCTCCTGGCTCATGCTTCATATTTTCCTAAATCCTCAGACAAGCAGCATCTGGCCTCAACAAGCCTTGTGCCTCTCAATAAGTGGTCCCAGCACCAGAATTAGCAGCAGCCAGCCTTGTTTCACAGCTTGCCTCACTTGGGTACACCCAAGTCCAGCACAAGGAACAGCCATCTGCAGATTGCTCTGCAGCTTATTCCAGGTGGCCCAAGACAGAAAACACAGGGCAGCTAAACATGGATGGCCTGTACATCCCAGGAGGCCCTAGAGACTGCCCACCCACTGGACAGCTAAAAACCACATTGGAGCACCACCACCCAAGCACCTCCACAAGCAACACACTCAAGGGGTGGACTCATTGGGCACCAGAGCCCTGCTGAAGTAAGTCCTGCTCTGTGGAGTGGGCCCCTGCATAGCTGGTCCTCCACAGTGGTTAGAGGTTGGTGGTCAGTGGTCACAGCCAGTCCTTGCAGCTGATCAGCCTGGGTAAATCCCTCCCATTGACCTTCCAACAGCAATCAAGTCTCAACTACAATAGGAGGGTGTACACAGCCCACACAGTGGCACACCTTGAATATACATCTTGGATAGGGGAGGCTATGCCACTGGACTCTACAGGACACCTACCTCATTAGGCCACTCTACTAAGCCAGGAAATCATAGCAGTTCTACCTAACACATAGAAGCAAGCACACAGAGGCTGCCAAAATGAGGAGACAAAGAAACATGGCCCAAATGAAAGAAGAGATCAAAACTCCAGAAAAAGAACTACACAAAATGGAGACAAGCAATCTACCAGATGCAGGGTTCAAAACACTGGTTATAAGGATGCTCAATGAAGTTAGGGGAAGAGTAGATGAACTCAGAGAGAATTTCAACTGAATAAAAAAGGACATGGAAACCATAAAAAAGAATCAGTCAGAAATGAAGGATACACTAACTGAAATTAAGAACAATTTACAGGGAATCAACAGTAGAGTGGATAAAGCTGAGAATCAGATCAGTGATTTGAAACAGAAGGAAGCAAAAATCACCCAGTCAGAATAGAACAGCAAGAAGAAAAATGAATCACAAAATGAAGATAGTGTAAGAAGCCTCTGGAACTTCAAGAGCAAAAATATTCGCATCATGGGGATGATGAAAGAAGAGACAGAGCAAGAAACTGAAAACCTATTTGAAAAAATAATGACAGAAAACTTCCCAAACTTGGTGAAGGAAACAGACATAGAAGCCCAGGAAGCACAGAGAGACCCAAACAAGATGAACTCAAAGAGGACCACACCAAGACACATAATAATTAAAATGTCCAAGGTCAAATGCAGAGAGAATCTTAAAAGCAGTGAGGGAAAAGCAGTTAGTGACCCTCAAGAGAGCTCTCATAAGACTATCAGCTGATTTCCTAAAAGAAACTTTGCAGAACACAAGGGACTGGCAAGAAATATTCAGAGTGATGCAAAGCAACCTTACTCTACCACCCAATAAAGCTATCATTTGAAATTGAAGGACAAATAAAGAGCTTCCCAGACAAGAAAAAATCTAAAGGAGTTCATCACCACCAAATCAGTATTATATGAAATGTCAAAGGGTCTTCTTTAAGAAGATGATAAAAAATATAAACCATAAAATGGTAATAAATACATATCTATCAATTGAATATGAAAAATAAAATAAACAAGCAGAACAAAAACAGAATCAAAGATATAGAAAACATTTTGACGGTTGCCAGATGGGGGGGGCTGAGGGGAATAGGTGAAAAAGGTGAAGGGATTAAGTACAAATTGGTAGTTACAGAATAGTCACAGGAATGTAAAGTACAGCATAGGGAATACAATAGCAAAAGAATATATATGCACGACCCATGGGCATGGACAATGGTGTGGGGATTAACTGAGGGAGTGGCAGGTCTGGGTGGTGAGGGCAAAGGGGGAATAATTGGGACAACTATAATAGCATAATCAATAAAATATAATTTAAATACAAATACAAAAAAATCACATCCCATTGGAAAGTTGACTTAGAGACTTCATCCTGTGAAGGGGTTAGCTCACATTCAAATTCTCACTCTTCTGATATTTAATGAGCACCACATGCCAGCCAAAGTACCAGGCACTTTGGTAATTTAACAAGCAAATTTTAAGTGTCTCCTCTGGGCAAGACACTGGGATAGGCTTTCATCTGTCTTATCTCATGAATCTTGGCAGCAATCCTGACTGGCTGGTACTTTGCTTTACTAAGCTGATAATGACCGTGGCTGCAAATGCTGTCACATTCCTAGAACTCCCATGTATTCGTGGCTACTTATTTAACAGCCTACAGTCAATCTGAAATATAGGCCTCCTGATGGGAGGCCTATATTTCCCAGAGGAGAGTCACTAAAATTTCATCGATCTGTTTGCTCATTCCTTCACTCTTTCAATAGCTATTGAATGCCTAATGTTCTTACATAACTTAGAACATCTTGTGAATCTGCCCTTCTTACTCTCTTCACCAAGGTTTGGAGAGAGCAAGAGCCAAACGTTGCAGACCAAGTACATCGACTACTTGGATGAGCTCGCCGCAGAGATAGGTGCGAAGCCAGACCTCCTCTCCCTCCTGTTCAGAGATCCTGAACTGGCTGTCAGACTCTATTTTGGACCCTGCAACTCCTACCAGTATCGCCTGGTGGGGCCTGGGCGATGGGAAGGAGCCAAGGGTGCCATCCTCTCCCAGAAACGGAGGATATTGAAGCCTTTGAAGACTCGTGCTCTGGAGCCTACATCTCACTTCCCGGTTCCCGTCCTGCTGCTCATCCTGGGGCTTCTAGCTGTGGCTTTGGCCTTCTTGTTCTAACGTCAGTGGTACTAATCTGTCAGCTTTTAGCTTCATCATCAGTCAATATCTCTTAAAGGAAAAAAAATCAAAAAGAAAAATATTAAATCTATATTCTAAATTTTAGAGTTGAGAGGAAAAGAGTAAGAGAGGTGACTGGAGAATTAGCAGAATTAGGCCTATGTATGAAACCAAAACAATGTCATGAAATGTCTTTGCCATTTTACTCTTCCCTCACATTCACTAGACTCTCCAAAAAGGACGACATAATGTGATCTAAATAGTGTCACCAGCCCCGAGAGAGACAAGCTGTGTGGAAAAGAGCACAGTTCAACAGAATGAACAGCAGGCCCCACCATTTAAATCACTGGAAACTTTAAGTTATGGGTAAATATTTACACTCCTGTGCAATATTCTGAACAGTCTATCCAACCCTGTTTGGTGACAAAGTTCTCAGACATTAGGTCACACTCCATTTGCTTAGTGGGGAATCACTCAAAAATACTGGAGAAAGAAAATGAAAATAGACTTTAAAACTACAGCAATAATCAGACAGACTTTTAGGGCTTCATATTGAAAGCTAAGTATTGCTTGTTTTTTTATGTTTTCTCATATTTCTTTTTCTCATATACTGACAGAAACACTGCTATAAAACAAAAATAAGCATTCCACAATGGCTGTCTACCATGTATTTAGTCCTTATCTAGACCAGACACTGTGCTCTATGCACATCGTACGTACTATTTCATTTCATTCTCACAACAGTTCTGGGAGATGGGTGCAGCTATTATACCCATTCAGCAGAAAAGAAACTGAGACTCGGAGCAACTGGGTGACATGGTCTTATGATGGAACTGAGACTGGAACTCATATGCTCTTGACTCTGGAGCTAACGATCATAACCTTGCACCATAATGTACTCAGCTACAAAAATCACTAGTAGTGATCAAGTACTGAGCAGTTTGTTTTATTTGTAATCCAATAAATGTTACTTTAGGAGGACAGCAGTCCTTGCATATGGGATCTGGTTAACTGTATTTATAGTATTTGGTTTATAATTCAGCTAGGTCTAAGAAGCATTTGAAGGTATTCACTATGAAAGACACTTGCATGTAACATTTAAGAGAGTCACTGACACTTTGGAAAAACAAGCATCAAGGAGGAAGAGTGTATTTCCTAAGTAGAGGAAGAGCATTATGCTGATTGAGCCTTGTATTTAGTTCTACCCTCACAGACAACCAAGGCAAAAAGCTAACCCATATAAGTATTTGTCATCTGGTAAAAAGAAGCATACCAGTTAGGACACACTAACATGTTCTTGAAACCGAGATCTAAAAAGGGCACAAGAAATTCAATGTCAATAGACACTGAGCAACATGATAAATATCTGGTTATGAAACGCACACTGAGCTTTGGAAGGTAAACTACTGTCAGCCTTTCAAAGAGACGGAAAAGGTCAGGGGTTGAAAGATTTGGGCAAATTCCTGCTCGTGCTCCTGAAGAGCCTCTGCTGGCACTGTTCTTCATTTTGGCCCACGTTTCTCCCTCAAATCCTGTACCAATGAGATGGCAACCTCTGTCGGTGGAAACTTTTTCCTTCAAGTCCACTGAAACGACATTAGCATTTACATGCAAGATTTTTTTCATTGCTCCTGTCAGCAGAGGCCTTTGGGGAAAAATTGCAGATGGTATATATACTTAGTTCTTGATTAAAAACTTATTACATTGCTAATCCTTAAATATTATGTGCCAAGCCATTATATTAATACTAACATAACTGAATGCAAGTCTGGTTGCCTGCTGCTTGGAAAGCCAATACTTGAGATGCAGGCGCTGATGTAAAGGACAGTGATTTTACCCAGGTGCCAGCCACCTGGAAGACAGGGGACTCTCGTCTCAGAGCCCACCTCAGCATCTCAGGCGTCCTGGCTAGTTTACATAGGGGGACCACAGGAAGAGGGGAACTAAGGAATTTCTGGCGCCGTGCAGTTTCTCAGCTCTGCTCTTGGGTATTTCAGTGTCACCGCCTGCGTGTGTCATCACGTAGTTTCATTGCTCCCTTTGTGGTTTCAACGCTAATATCTGGGAACAGGACGTGCAGGCAAGTGTTTCTGCTAGTCCTGATGTGAGTTGCTCCACCCGCCCCATTTCTGGTGGACCGAGCCACTCCTTGGTCAAGCAGGATGTCTACAAAATACTTCTAAGGGAACTTCATACATGAATCTTCTATGAGTTGGTTAGTACCATGCCATGGTAAGTCAGAGTAGCATAGTGTTTATCCTCTGTTACAATAAGAATAGGATTTATCAAGCCTTTATAACAGCAGTAGCAATCCAGCCTACTCCTAATTTCTTTAAATAAAGTTTAATTGAAGTACAGCCACATCTGTTCACTTATTGTCCATGTCTGTTTTCAAGCTGCAATGGCAGAGTTGGATACTAGCAACAGAAAAAGTATGGCCCACAAAGCCTAAAATATTTACTATCTGGCCCTTTGCAAAAAAAGGTTTGCCGATTCCTGCTTTGTGATGTGCCAACCATCGTCCTAATTGTTTGTCATAGCCTCATTCATGATTACCCCGTAACCATGGTTACCATCCTACTTCTAGTGGAAGAGACTGAGAAACAATTGTCAGATTAATGCTGAATCTGTGGGAGAAAAACAGCTACATGAGGAAAAGCTTATTATTAAATTTATATCCTTAAAATTTTTATAAAGGAGGTGATCTCTCGAAATCTTTCCACGTATTCTGGTACCTTTTAAAAAACAAAGAGTTAATTTCTAGAGTCTGAGATTGACTAAGAAGGGCTCGTCCAAGTCATTCTTCTGGCTCCCTATATCCTAGAACGTGGAACTCTCCCAAACAAACTATGTGGGATAGTTTGTTCTACACCATGATCCACATGCTACCTGCATCGGAACACCTCAGGGAGCTTCAAAAAGGGCAGATTCCTGACCCCACCTGTAACAGTAATTCAGACCTGCTGAACTACAGTCTCTGATGGAATCACCAGTCTTGATGAGCTCCCTAGAAGATCCTTGGGCATTAAAGTTAGGAGCCATTCATTTGTGGCCTCTCCAAAAAAGCTGCTTTCAGAGATTAGCCCCCAACTTTTTCCAATGTCAGGGCCACACTTCTCCCTAGGTTCAGCCCTGGTCCCTCTTGCTATAGTCTACCGTGTTAGCTGGTTAACAGCCTCCTCCAAGATGCCTCGCTGTGATGGTCCCCTTACTAACTTTTCATTTTAATTCTTCTCCATATGGTAGCTCCTTGATTTTCCTATCAAAAGCCAAATATATCATATTTGTTCTTTACAGAAAAATAGATATTTTTTAAATAAAACCCTTAGACCATGATATGTAACAAAATTTCAAATAATAAAGATTTAAAACACTTAACCCAGAAAGAATCCAGCATTCACATTATAATGAGGGTTCTTGAAGCTGCTGTTACCGACCTGCAAACCCACCCCCACTCCATGCCCCAATCCTGTGCAGAACTTCTGGTTGTTCCCTGGGAGGCGGGATGTTTACACAAAACGTAACTCACTTTGCTGTCCAGTCTGCCTTATGAGCAGATCCCGGATTAATGAGACTTTTAAAAAAAAGGCTCCTGACATTAGCTTCCACTTAGTCCATGTCAAATGCCAAAATGAGATGAAACATGAAAGGGTTTTTGTTTGGTTGGGTTTTTTTTAAGGAAAATGCCTGTATGAGGAAAAATAGAGATAGTATAGGTGAAAGCTGAAGGGTCATCAGAAAGCAGTGCACGTCTGACCCTGAATGAAGGAGAGAGGGAAGACGCACTGGGTAGAAATGCCCTAGAGAAGGCTGTGCAGTCTGAGGAAGGTGCGGCAGAGCCCTGGGCAGTCCTCGTGCCCTCAGAGAAGTCCTGACTCTCCCATGAATGATCTGCTTCAGGCCCTACCATATCCATCACCACTGGAAGCAGCTCATAGGAAAAGGAGCCACAGCAACATACTTAAAGTGCAGCAGCTCAAGCCATGGTCAAGTATGCATCCTGTCGTTAGAGATCCATGAAGCCCATTCTCATGGTTCCCACAGGTTCATAACATCATCTTTGTATTCTTTAATATATTGAATTACAGTTTTCAAATGAATTTACCTAGTTGGTCATCTGTTGTGGCTGTCATTCACAGTCAACTCTTAAGACCCTTCTCCCTACAAAACAGAAGTTAAGCCAGGGCATCACAGTGGCAACTGCAGTGCTCATCGGTTTCACTCTTTAAAGGGGAGAGAATAAAAGTCTAAAGTGCATGTCACTGGTCAGTGTTCTTCTTAGAATTTCACTGTTGCTATTCACCAAAAGTACAAACAATGGCTAACCTAAGATTCCAACATCTGCAGGCCATTCCTTAGCACTTAAATGGGGTGCATCAGGTGTGCTGGAGACGCCCAGGACACCACTGGCTCACATTGGACTGTTTTGATTTCTGCTAGTTCCAGAGTCCTAACTGTGGCCGGGCCCTTGGCCCCAAGAATCACAAGTACCTCTGGTTCCTTTGGATTAAGGAGATGGAGCCAGGATTTCTTTCTGTTTTGTTTCTGTGGTTCAGGACACAATCACTTCACCAGCAGCTTCCCCCGGCTGTGATTTTGGAGGAGCAAGGAAGCCACAGTCCCCACCCCAAAGTACAGAGAGAGCGGTAAGTGTTTGAGTACATGGATGGGAACAACGAGGTCAGATGTTACCAAGTTCTCTGTGTTCAGTGGTAAGTATATTGCTGTGTGGATTATTAAGTGGTTAATTAAACGAAAAAACTTGGATCCCTAATGCAAGAGGAAAGAGTAATTTTTCTTAAGTGCTTCTGTTAATGGCTTCTAACATGGGGGTCAGTCAATCACCTGGGGGTTTGGTACCAAATGCTGGCATTTGGTGCAAATTGGGAGAGAGAGGCAAATCCCCCACTTCAGAATCTGACTCATTTGTGTTGGTATGTTGTCCTTTTCCTGTTGCCAAAAGTCCTCTCTTCTATACATTATGCATCAGGGCAAAATTTTTTGATTTTTTATTACCACCAGATCTTTTTTGCTCATCCCACTCTCCCCTGAATTCACAAGATTAAAAATTCCAAGGGTTTTGAAAATCTTCAGATTTCCAGTTTAATGCCATCTGATTTATAGATGGAGAAACTAAAGCTCAGTCTTTCATTATTTCTTAGTTCCCCCTCCAGCCTAGGAAACCTCTATAGCCTTGTACCTGGCACAGCGCATTCAGGGCCTGGCAGGGCTTTTCTAATCTGGTGGCTGTGGTTATGAATAGACTTGAGGAGGTGGGAGGCACCTGCTGGAGGTCAGAAATCCAGGGCATGGCCCTGCTCTGATCCAAGTTCTTACCAGTTTGCAGTGGTCTGTTCCCAGGGGCTAAGTGGGCACACTCACTCACACCCAGCTGCCATCCAGCTAAATGTACTGTCTCTGATTATTCCTGAAATGCTCAGCCCACTTAAGGATATCATATCATTGTGCAGTCTGTGCCTGAATGCGTGTGCTAAAATGGTGCATGTGTGTGAGAGAGAGAGAGAGAGAGAATGTACTATAAATAAGAGGCTGGATACAAGCCTGACAGCACCAATGAACATGGACTCCTAGGAAATATATGGGTGAGCTGCACTGAAAACAGTTAAAAGGCACTGGTTAATTGATACAATCTTGGGCTCAGATGTAGGCTCCTGAGATCCCCTATACCAGGTATATGATAATTTGCATTTTCCTGACACCGATAGATAAGATTGCTGGTCAATTAAAAACAAACATGCAGAAGATGAGACTCTAACCCAGAGGTTCACAAACTTTCTAGGTTCAAAGGGCCCTTTGGTGTGTGATTATGTCACAAGGCCCCCGGGTTATAGTTTCTCCTATTAAACAGGTCCAAATACCTTAAATATTTCTGTTCTTACAACTTTGTAGTTGTTGGAAAACACCATGCACAAATTAAAGTAAAAATAACTTTTTATTCTTGAATGATCACAATTATTTGACAATGAGGTTCATGTGCCTGCTGAGCGCTGCACAAGTTCACAGCCCTTGGGGTCAGACCACACATCATCCCTCTGTTTCCCGTTCCACCTTGAGCAACTTTCCTGCAGTGCTTGTGTGTTAACGTTGCAACTTAACAAAAACCTGGCTTTGCAAAGATGGGACATCATCGAATGGAACTCAGCCCTGTCTAATATTTTGCTCAGTGTTCAGCAGACACGGCATTACTGGGCTTTCCTCAAAAGTTTAAAATAACTGAGAGCAACTCCGCATACAATTTTGGGAGTGCCTCATATTCTGGACCCCTCTACTATTCTAACAGACCAAAGTGGGGGCTCACTCTGACTTCCGCACATTACATATTTCCATTTTACTTCTTTGAACCAGAGGAAGTAGTATAAAATGCCCCAGAAAAGGATAGTGGTTGATTTCTTGTTTCATGCCATTGTGATCTGAGAAATTGCTTGATAGTATTTTGATTTCCTTGAATTTGTTCAGACTTATTTTGTGCCCTACCATGTGGTCCATCTTTGATGATGATCCATGTGCACTGGATAAGAACGTGTGTTCTGCTGCTTTAGGGTGAAACGTTCTGTAATTATCAATAAAATCCATTCCATCTAGGGTGTTGTTTAAGATTGCTATTTCCTTGTCGATATTTTGTCTGGAAAATCCATCCACGATGACAGTGCAGTGTTAAAACACCCTACAATTATTGTATTGCTGCCAATGTCTTCCCTAAAGTCCACAAGATTTTCTTTAAATATGCAGATGCTCCTATGTTGGGTGCATATATGTTTACAAGGGTTATATCCTCGTGTTGGGTTGATCCCCTAAGTATTATGTAGCGAACTGCTTCGTCTCTTACTTTGGCCTTGTTTTGAAGTACATTTTGTCAGATATAAGGACGGCTACCCCAGCTCTTGTTTTGTTTCCATTTCCATGGAATATTTTTCTCCATCCCTTCACTTTCCACCTGTGTAAATCTCTTGTTCTGAGGTGGGTCTCTTGTTGACAGTGTATATATGGGTCATGTTTTCTTATCCATTCGGCTACCATATGTGTTTTGACTGGAACATTTAATCCACTTACATTTAAGATTATTATTGATAGGTATTTATTCATTGCCATTTTATTCCTTTATGCCTATGTTCCTCTATTTCTTCTTCTTAAAGCAGTTCCTTTAACATCTCTTGCAATGCTGGTTTGGTGTTAATGAACTCATATCACTTTTTTTTTAAACCTGAAAAGCTCTAATTTCACCTTCAATTTTAAATGATAGCATTGCTGGATAGATTAGTCTTTGCTGCAGATCCTTGCTTCTTATTACTTTCAATAACAATCCCTTCTGGCCTGAAGTGTTTCTGTTGAGAAATCAGCTGACAGTCTTATTAGAGCTCCCTTGTAGATAATGGACTGTTTCTCTCTTGCTGTCTTTAATATTCTTTGTCTTTAAACTTTGTCATTTTAATTATGATGTGTCTTGGTGTGGGTCTCTTTGGGTTCATCTTGACTGGGATTCTCTGTGCTTCCTGAACTTGTATGACTTTTTCACCAGGTTAGGGAAGTTTTCTGTCATTATTTCTTCAAACAGGTTTTCTATGCCTTAGTCATTTTCTTCTCCTTCTGGTATCCCTATGAGGTAGATATTGTTATATTTTGTGTTGTCCCACAGTTCCCTTAAAGCTTTCTTGTTCTCTTTAAGTCTTTTTTCTTTTTGTAGCTTTGATTGGGTGGTTTTTTTTCCCAACATTGTCTTCAAAATCACTAATTCAATCCTCTGTTTTATCTAGCCCGTTTTTAATGCCTTCTAGTGTATTCTTAATTTCCAACTGGTTTTTATTCATAGTTTTTATGTCTTTTTCATGCTGTTGTAATTATCACTAAGTTCCTTGTAGTTCTCACTCAGTTCCTTGAGCATCCTTATAACCATTACTTTGAACTCTAGGTCTGATAAATGGCTTGCCTCAATTTCATTGAACTCTTTTTTTTCTGGGGATTTTCCTTTTATTGTTTGGGGATTGTTTCTTTGTCTCCCCATTTTAGTTCTTTTTGTTTCTGTGTATTAAATGCATCTGCCTTGACCACCTGTCTTCATGGGGCAGCCTTATTTGGTAGGAGTTCTATGGGACTCAGTGGAAAAATCTCCTTAATCTCCCAAGCTGGATGCTCTAGGAATGTCCCTTGTGTGGGTTATATGGGCTCTCCTGTTTTATTTGGGTCTTATTGTTGTTGGCCTATTCATTGGTGGGATCGCCCCTCCAGCTCAACCCCCACAACATCTAGTACACCATTGTACAGGTGCAGACAGAACAAAAAAAATAACAAGAAAAAAAAATACCCCCAAAACAACAGCAAAATCAACAACAAAAGAGCAAAGAATAATTAAAGTGGAAGGAGAAATAGAGTAATAAAAGGAAAAAAAAAGAGATACCAAAAGACCAAAGGAAGGAAATGATCAGGAGAGGAGAAAAGGAAGAGAAACAATAAGAGTAAGGAATAGAAAATCACCAAAAAAGAACAAAGAAAGGGAAAGGATAAAAAATAAGAAAAGGAAAGAAGGAAAATGGAGTAAGAAAAGGGAAAAAATCAGAAATATGAAAGAAAAAGAAAAATTGAAGAAAAAATAAAAAGGCTAAGCAAATGAAAAATAACAAAAATAGTGAAAAAGAACAAAGTGGAATTTGTCTCAGCAGAGTTTTAGTGCTTGCCTGTGGCGGATTCCGCCCGCGGAATCCACCGTGGGGTGGACTGGAGCCTGAAGCATCAATGATTCACACACAAAGACACATTAGGAGATGAAACCGGGGCCACGGGTCCTCTCCATCGCCACCATTTTCCGGAGAGGAACCTCGTGGGTTGGATGGCCGGGGTTTTTATTAGAGGCTTTAGGGCATATCTACATAGGAT